>JAHWFP010008430.1:0-16826 GCA_023313725.1 Lithobius niger | reverse complement strand
TAATTGTGTGCTATATTTTTATCTACATTCTTTTAGTTAAACTATTTCTCTTACATCTGTTTAACGACTTAAATTTTTTTCTGCAAATATCTGGTCATTACACCCCTAGGTATTACGACTGCTCATAAAAACGAATTCAATAAAAAAAAACCTATACAACTGGAGGGCAGTGGAATGGGGGGTGGGGTGTTAGAAAATGTTACGTATTTTCAGGTGGAAAGGGTCAAGCCAAGTGACACACTGGTGTTACAAAGGGGAACGGGGGTCGAAATTGCTAAAGAAAAAAAAAACTGTTCCGTAATTTGTGAACGCTCCCTTATGTCAGTGTAGATAACATTCCTGCTGGATTCCCGAATACTGTTCGGTACACTCACAATTCCTACTTGTTAAATGTTAACGCATATTCGTACTAAGGTAGCGTTCTGTGCAGGGGCAATACCTAACGTTTCGCGTAGGAATGGTGGCTCACATTCAGTGTAGATACGAATCCTACACCATTGCATGAATAATTGGTTCCACTGTTCGGTGTAGATAGGAGTCCTATCTCCAGATGAATATACTCTTTCTTACCTACGTCTGTCACGGGGAAAATTCCTATTTCTTTCAGATTTTGCACATAGACGAGCAAGTTATTTGGTGTTGTTCTTTTTTTTTTTTAGGGAGTACGAACCCAAACTGGGTCGTCAGCTTTTAGTTGATACTAATCGCCAGCGTTAATATTAAACATGGAATTGGAGAGACGGAGTCCTCACTAATCACGTGTACTGCAGTGTTTTTGATTGTTCCTTTCTATTTTTTTTCCAAGTAAGGAAGTATTTGACGAAACAGGCCATTTTTTTGTGTGTGGGGGTTTTGGGGGGCAGAGGGAATTGTTCCTTCCTGCTTTTTTTTTTCAAATACGGAAACAGGTGAGAACGTAGGTTTTTTTTTCTCTTTCTTTTTTTTTGGTGGGGGAGGGGGGGGGGGCGGATCCAACTATTCATTTCCAAATAAGGAAATAGCTCACGAAACCGGATTTTTTTTTGGGGGGGGGAGGCAGGGGATAGGGGGAAGGAAGGGAATTACACACCCCCCCTACATTTTTTTTCCAAATAAGGAAATAGACGACAAAATAGTTTTTTTTTAGGGGGGGGGGGGTCACCGCTCCTAATTTTTTGTCCACATAAGGCAACAGATGACAAAATAGCGGTATTTTTTTTGGGTGGGGGTAGGGTTGCTCGCTACTATTTTTTTCCAAATAAATGTTCCGAGCCGGAAAGACGCCTCACATTCAGTGCAGATTCGGACCTTACACCGTAGCGTGCATAATAACCTCACTGTTAGGTGTAGATGGATCCTTCAAACTCCAGATGAATAATAACTGCCACTGGGAAATTCCGATTTCTTTTGGATTTTGCACATGACGAAGTAGCTATTAGTTGATATCAAATGAAACAATGAATGCACCATAGTTGCATTTACACTGTAATGGCCGCCATCTTGAAATCAGAGCCATTTTGAAATAATTATGCTTATTATCGTTAGATTTCCTTCAAATTTAGAGCAGAGACGAAATAGTTGATACCAAGTGAAACAGTGAATATGCCATAGTCAGTAGTAATATCTAATGGCCATCGTCTTGAAATTGGGGATCCATTTTGAAATTATGTGTATTGTCCCATTTCGTTCAAATTTAGGTCGGAGACGATACAGTTGATACCGCGTCAAACAGTGAACGTGTCATCGTAACTAGTAATCTGTAATCCACGCCATCTTGTAATGAGTCAGCCATTTTGAAATTATGCTTATTATAGCCTGATTTCCTTCAATAAAAAAAAATAAAACATGTGAAAGAAAAATAAAAAAAGGAAGTTGTACTCAAACTCTAAAGTGGGTGTATAGTGCATTCTTCTCGGTGAAGGCAGTAGCCTACCGTCAGCTGCACTGTTTTATAGTTTAGGTACAATTCTAAAAGTAACAGGTATTAATAAACAAAAAACGGAACGTTAAATGTTAAGAGTAAGGGTCTAAAAGTCAAAACCTACAAGGAACACGGACAAGCTTTGACAGTCAGGGTCTAGGTGTAAAATTTTGTCAGTAAGAGGCTGGTAAGCATTAGACCCTTACTACCCGGTGGCTAGCTTTCGTCCTTAAGAATAGGAAAGCAGTAAATACATTTTGACGAAAAACTGTAAATCCTCCTATTATGTTATGATCCAGTGGTAGTATGGTGTACGTTTACTGCTTTGCTTTATGTTGAAAAGTTTATTTTTCGGTTTGGTAACATGACAGAACATACAAAGTAATGAGGATTATTGGTTGCCATCAGTTACCTTAAAATCTGTGAAATTAGTATAAAGGTAGCTTTAAAGAAAGTTCTTGGATTTACAAAATTGGCTTGATAAATCATTAAGCAAGTCCAGTGTTAGTATGATGCATTTCCTGCTTTGCTTTAGGTTGAAAGTTTTTTTCCGACTTAGTAACATGACAGCATATTCGCAGCAGAGAGCATTATTGGTTATCATCTACCATTATGTACGAAAGATAATCAAAAATTCTAAAGCATTAAAAGACAAAATGCGAAACTTCACAAGAAAATTATGTTCTTAAAGTTCCTTAACGATATTCTAAGAACAAAGAAAACCTGCTACAACCGTTCATACACACGTTCTGTCCGAATAGACTAAAACTAAGCTAACCACCGGGTAGTAAGGGTCTAATGCTTATTAGCCTCTTACTGACAAAATTTTACACCTAGACCCTGACTGTCAAAGCTTGTCCGTGTTCCTTGTAGGTTTTGACTTTTAGACCCTTACTCCTAACATTTAACGTTCCGTTTTTTGTTTATTATATTAAGTAACATTCGAAGGGATTTGGCAGAGGGGCACAGAATAGCAAGATCATCGGCGTAACAAATATTGTTCACACAAATGCCCCCAACATGGCAGCCAATGCCTTTCTTGGCAAAAGACTGACTAAATGAATCCATGCAAACAAACAAAGCTGGTGAAAGGATACTACCTTGTCTAACGCCATTGCAAACGTGAAACTCCGCAGAATCACAACCTTCCCAACAAACGGACATCTCTTGCCCAACGTACCAACTTGCCAGCAGCCGAATGGCCCACTTCGGAACCCTCCTGTCCAGCAGCTTACCAAACAGAACCACCAACTAACCCAGTCATATGCCTTGCTAGCGTCCAGGAGACACACAAAAACAGGGCTCTCTTGAGAACTTTAATGGCGGATGGTTTTCTAAAGCACATGAATAGCCTGTTTGGTGCTGTGCTTAGGTTTGAAGCCAAACTGGTTATCAGAATTCATCAAGAAGCGTTCAAGTCTGATCATGAGGAGTTTCTCCATAACCAGGGAGGGAATGCTCGCCAATACAATGGGCCTGTAGTTGTTGCTGTCAGTCAAATTTCCAGTCCTGTTTTTTAGGAACAGGATGGATGGTGACGTTCATTACCACCTTTGGCAGCCATGACACAAGCGTTAAACCCTCTACTCAGCTGATCATGGATCCTACCCCAGGCAAACCTAGTGTCTTCTCACTTAAGTCCATCTGACCTAGCACATCTAAGTACGTCTAAGAATAATTACAATACAAAGAAGTGAGTGTGGAAGTGAACCAAACATTTTCAGAATAATGGGAGTTACGTAGAGAGAAGATTCCAAAATTCTCTAAATTAAGAAACAGTCACAATAGAATATCCTGTAATGAAGGTTGGACTATGACTGCTTTTGATAGGCGAATGAACACATAATAATCAACAGGAGAGTCATGCAGGGGCTCACGGGAGTGATGCTCCATTATTTTTGTTCAGGCTTAGTGGCACTCATGTACTTATTTGTGACAACAGCAGGCTACTGTTGTATTGCTTTTTATAACTGGCGCAGCACTGTAGTGTTATGCAAGCTACCATCACCAATTAACCATTTGCCGTCTAGCGTATCTGCTCTACGATGTCACCATTTTATTCCATATCCCATAAAAAAAACATTATTTTCAATGTCAAGACAGAGGTTTGACTGAATGTAGCAAAACTGCTACACCAGGGGAACCAACAGCCAGCAAAACGGAACCAAACATCTGCAAGCTTACTACTTTCCGACCCTAATCCGTATAATGCAAATGAAAGCGGTGACGGTAATATAATCTACCAACATCATGCTGAGTATTCTTCATATGATTAAAAATATCTTACAGGTAGTTGTTTGGTTGGATGTGTACCGCCCACTCCCCCCTCCTCCCAATTTGCTAACCATAGTTCCGACATTATTTTGTTTACTACTATACCACCGGTAACCATGACCACGGTTGGCACATGATCACAAGGAAACAGTGTTGCCACGTCCACACCATTAGATGGCCTATTATAAAATCATGATCACGAAATTCGACCGAAGCCGAGTACTAACATGAGTAATAAAATAGTTTAGAAAACAGCCAGCCTACCTTCTGTATCTTTTTCAGCTTGTGTTAAATGAGTATCAGCTGACAAGACGTTCTCCCTTTCCCCTTGTCTTTCTTGAAGAAAGTTATTGTACTCCATTTCAGCCTAAAAAATAAAAGTTTTGATGCTGAATGAAATGTTATTTTTATTGATATATGACACTTTCAATCCTTCATTTTGAACAGACCAGAATATAACAAAAAAATATTTCAAAATGGGCGAAAAGCAATAATTTTTAATTCTGAAAACTCCTACAAAATAAGTTGTTTGCATTATTTACAGTGATTATGCACAGTCAGAGAACTTGGATGTGTCGGTTCACTTCTGCCGTTTAATGCATCAGTTTTTGATGGTGGTCATGTATTCACAGACCCTGCTCCCCCTTCCCCTCCTCCCACTCATGACAATTTTACTCTCATTTCAATACCAATTACTGGTTCTTAAATATTCAATTTACCCACAGTTCTAAAAATATTTAGTTTATGCAGTTCGTCTACGTTGCACCTACAGTTTTAGCAGCAATAAATACATATTGACTCTCTTTGCTTGTTTGCTGTAGATACAATTAACCGCTCACTGATTTCTTGCTGCCTTACACAAGCATCCACTTTTCACTGACTGTTATTTCAGCTACAGTAATGAATTTACATCAGTAGCTTACCATTTCGCCTTTATTTTGATGGGAATCATACTCTTGCTTCAGCTGTTGCATGTCTGTTTCATACTTTTGATATCCCCCCGGGGATAAGTATTCGTGATTTTTCATTTTATCTCCAAGTATACTGTTATACAAAGTGGAAATAACTTCACGGCACAACGATGTTGATGCATCTGTATTCTGCTGCACCACTTCAGCGAAGGCATTTTCGATATTTTTCTGAAAAAAATTATAAGACAAGCAATATTATTATAGTTTTGCTACAAGATTCCTGCAAACGTAAACATTGCCTGTGACTGCACAGTGAAAATCGTCCACTATTAGAGTGAATCCCATTAGTTCAAGGATTTACTTCAGCATGGAATTAATTGGGTTTACAGCATGTGCCATGGCTCTGCCCTGACGTTCGTATCACGTGACTCGGCTAGTCCACTCAGATGACCAAACAGCCTGTATTCTTGTTCCGTCAATGCCTAACTCAAGGTGACATCATGGCATAGAGCCATGACGTCTGGTTCAGATTTGTGTGGTTCAGACAAAATTCAGTGGTTAGCTCAAGGCTTGAAATATTAAAGGGCGTGATGGTTTTCAACTGCCCGAGTTCCATACGTGCTCAGGGAGTTGACACATGAAGTTCCCTAAATGTGCCAGTGTTTCTTTTAATGTATTTCTTTTTAGTTTATGATTGTTAAATGTCATATAGTTCTAAGGAAAGAGGAGCATTCACCAGAAGAAGCACACAACCGATTTAGAGAATTAAACAGGCATTTTTCATGCGGCAAATTAACCAATAAAATAGTAAAAAAAAAATTAAGTCAGCCAATATTTTAGTCTTCTGTACAGCCGTACCGGCTGAGAAGACTAGTGCAACAACTTTGACCGCCCGTCCGTCGCTTTTTTTTAACTTCCAACGGTACCAGCTATTGACAACCATTGTTTACAACGTTAGATTCAGTGTGAGAAGTTAGTTAAATAACATGGCAAATTAAAACATCGTTACTTCCTTATAGCTAATAGAATTCTTCGAGGCCTGTATGTGCTACTTACGAAATTGAAACTGCATTTTTAAAATTAGGCATAAAAAAGAAAATTAGGCCTAAAATCATGTAACCATGGCAACGTCAAGTTGCTACGAGTCGCCAACTATTATAGCCAATAGCCAATATATTCTAGTTCCATCAACAGCGTCTCTCGTCACTTCCCTACTACCACTGATCTATATACACTACGTTGCGCATTACGTTGTAACATTTGATCGTCGAATTAAAATCCTAAGTTAACACTTAATAAAAACAAATGGATTTTAGCTTCATTTAAAATAGTCTCGTCGCATTGTTGCGTGAATGAATAGACTTACCGTCGAACCAAATTCTCCATTAGGCCTATATCTGCTACTTACGAAATTGAAACTGCATTTTTTAAATTAGGCCTAAAAATGAAAATTAGGCCTAAAATCATGTAACCATGGCAACGTCAAGTTGCTATGAGTCGCCAACTATTATAGCCAATAGCCAATATATTCTAGTTCCATCAACAGCGTCTCTCGTTACTTCCCTACTACCACTGATCTATATACGCTACGTTGCACATTACGTTGTAACACTGTAACTGTGTGCCTGTAGGTGCACCGTGTTGGAAAAATGAATAAGCTTACTATACAATCCATATCGCCGTTAGCTGCTACTTACGAAATTAAAACTGCTGGTTAAAATTAGGCCTGAAAGCAGTGAATTACGCCTAAAATGTAAAATAGGCCTAAAAGCTAACACATTTTTAACCGACAATTGTGATGGATACTGCTTTTAGATTAGTATAATACAGATAGCTGTTGTAATGCATGATAGAGGTTTGCGAAGTGGAGGAACTGTACAGAAGAACGGTGCGACTAGGCAGTCGCTGTAGCCACTTGTTTATTCCTAACACTTCATGCTATTGAGCAAGCAGTTTAAGCCTAAGTAGTCACCCAAGAAAGCACCTAAGCAAGCAATTTGAGCCAAAGTAGGGACTCAAGACAACACCTAAGCAAGCAATTTGAGTCTATGTAGCCACCCAGGAGAGCGACATTTTGTCCTCAGTAGACAAAATTGCGAAATCGAAGTCTGGCTAGATTACTCATTTATTAAGTCAACTCAAGGCAGGGCCGGTGGAAGCTAAAATGAAGTGGTACGGCTGCAAAAAAAAAAAAATATATATATATAGGGCATAACAAATTTTAATGTAAAAACAGAGAAGCAATTTTGAACAGTGTTGTATGCACCAAAAAATCTGAAGATATATAAAAATGAGAAATTCTCCTTTCTCATATAAGCTAATTTAATTTCTTTTGCAAGTGCAATTGTAAAAAAAAAACATTTTTCCACTGAACCGTATTCACAGAACACCGCGTGCCGTGCTTCTTTGAAGCGCTTTAGCGCTGAATGAGAGAACCACTTTTGCGTATTGCTAGAGCACTTTGCGTTTGTGTAGCCACCTGTAAGGTAAAATGGAGGTCACAGACGAAAATTCTAAAAAAAATCTGTAGATAATCATACGTTTAAGTAAAAAATCTTTTTGTCTGGAAAATTTGACAACAGTGATTTTGAATGAGTGAAGGAGATTTGCTTGTAAATGGGGATTCGATATTTCGTTTCACCAAAACCAGAAGTATTCGGAATTAGTTACTTCGCGCAGCATATTGTCGTAACAATAGTTTCATTTGAATCAAGAAATGTGGAAATTTAGGTTGTAATCAGGTTGTATTTTTTTTTGCAGCCGTACCACTTCATTTTAGCTTGCACCGGCCCTGCCTTGAGTTGGCTCAATAAATGAGTAATCTAGCCAATCAGGTTGTAATGTGCAATATCAGGTTATCTTACGGTTGAAAAGAAGCACGGCTGTAGCCGTAGCAGCCGCACCGTTTCCACCGGCCTTGAGTAAAAGCTATAATACTAAAAACTCTTAACTCTGATACCCACTTTCATATCGAATTATTTAGTAATAAGCCAGGAGAGAGAGTATTTTAGTTGTGAAATTCTTGCTAAATTTAAATGAGGGGGTATCTATAAATGTTACTTTAAAAAGGTTAGAAGGTGAAATTGTCAATAGGACATTTTGTAGTTTACTGTATTAAGATGCTAAGCAAAAGCCAATACAAAAAAAATGTGTGCCGTTAATCTGCAGAGCAGACGAAATAACCGTTAAAACAGATTGGTTGTATCCACAACATGCACAGTGTAGTGATATGCGTCGCGAGATAAACATAACCACTTTACTTTTTTTCCCTATTGAATTGAAAAAAAAAAACAAGTGATCATCTTCCCGCTTGAGTAACACAATGTAGGCAGGTATATTTTGGTTGCTTAAAAGTTGATTCGAATTCATGAGTGTGTAACGTTGATAAGCTGGAATACCGAATACACAATATATCCAAGTTCCATTATTACCAAGGATTCGCTCCATCCTTGCACACTGGCTGGGCTCAGTGTCAAGAAATAGGCTGCCTAATTCATGGATAATCAAAGTTAGTGTTTTTAGGCGTTATAAACCAGCAGAAACCATGATCATATTCAGGCTGACTTTGAGTGAATAACATCCTACTCAAATTATTTGAGGCATTAATTTAGTGTTTTTATCAGGCGAGCTAAAATCCGGCCTCTGCAGGGCCGCAGCCAGGTCACGGCATTCACAGAAGCCGCTGTGGGTAAATAGTTTGGTAATGAGAACTAGTTAAGGTGCAGCGATCAACTGTGTATTCTTAACTCTGGTTACCACTCTCTGAAAACACTAGAACAGTTGGAAAGGTTGGTTTCTGCTAGAGGTAAAAATAATTCTGGCTACAGCACAGCCCCTCAGTCTTAGCTTTTCAAATACCTTGGTAATTTGATTTTAGGGCAATTATCAGTAATGTATTGTAAAGGAAAATTGGAAGTAGGCAATCAACAAAAATTGTACACTAGAATAACGTAGTACAATAAGCCACCTTTACGCACTTACGTTTCATTCAGGTGATATGACCCGGATACGAACTGGTAAACCTGATCATTTACCTGATCATGAACATTTATAAAAATAGCACTTGTTGTTTACTGGCATAAAGATAATTCACTGAACCCGTTATTAAGGTCACAACTGTGGCCAGGACTCCATTGGACCAAATGTGCTCAGTCATAGACAATAGCGATGGAATAAAAATCAATACATACTCATAAGAAAGGCTCAATACAGGATAAATAAATAGACATAAAAGGAAAATTGGAAACAAGAAATTGGGGAAAAACAAACACTACACTAACTTAGTTCAGTAAGCCATGTTTATGCACTAAACGTTTCATTCAAGTGATGTGAACCTGACCGTTAGCAAATCACCACCATACATGCGAGCAGACAAGTTGGCATATCGGTAAAGGCGGTATGGCAGTGTTCTGGTGTAACGAAACCCACAGCTTCTCTCCCAAACGACTTTGTGACAATGGATAGAATATGAAGTGATAGTTACAACATGAACACTCCAATGCGTGTATGCATTTAGTATCTCCTGGTAACACAGAAAATCGAAGATAAAGCAGTTAGTCCTTGGTTACGTGCCAACAGATTCAGCCTAGCATACATCTGACAAAAGGGTTGTATGCCTCTCATCATAAATGCCAACAGAAAGATCATCCAATTCAGATTCTGTTTTGGGTTGATGTCAACCAGTGGCTGATCTAGACTGATGGGCTTGCCGAGTTTATCACATTATCAGAGGGGCTCTGAGCCAGCCGCCAGCAGAGCCATGGGGAGGGGGGGGGGGGAGGGTCGCCAGAGCCCAAACTGAAATCGCCACTGGATCCGTTACTGGTGTCAACTCGCTTCTCCATGTAAGTTAAACGTCACACAGCGGCTTGAATTGGAGGATGACATCATGATGACAGAGTGACAATCATTTAAGTACCGTGGTCTGACAATGATATCGGACAGTTTATGAGTGGATTCCCACATTGTTTGATGATTATATAGAGATGAATGGACAAAATGATGATAAAGCATAAACTATCGAATTTTGGTGAAGTAGTTTGTTGGCACAACGCACTACACAAAGATAAAAATATGGTGCTTTGTCCTGAACGCTTATTTTATAAAATTGCTGCCACGCACTCTCTTAACTAAAACAATTGTAGAAATTTGCATGCTTACCATCAAAGTGTCTGAAAAAGATCCACTTTCATCAAATACAACTGACTGACGAAAATGTTCCATGCATTGATCATAAATGAATTTATGTTTTGTTAACAATTCCTGGTCCATCACAGGCAGTTTGATTTGGTTCATTTGCTCCAAGTAAAACCTCAGGCTCTCTTCCTGCAGAATTCGGTTCTCTTTTTGAGCTACTAGACGAGCAGTACTTTCAATGCAGGGTACGGCACCGTCATTGATGGCTTGAATATATTCCTCTGTCATACGCAGAAACACTGAAATGATCACAAGATCAAGGGAGCATTAATATGAGGTGCATATTGTATGTAACAATATTAATAAAATGCTGATGATGATTAACTAGAAGGTTATATTCATTTTTGATATTAAGCCCAACTGGTAAATGTCTCCAGTATGTGAGTGCCCTAACTTTTGGGAAGTTTATTTACACTGCTACATAAATACGGATGCAAGCCTATTTATGTTGCCTTTTGGGCTTAAATCCCTTTTGGACACTTCTCGAGCTTATTAGGCTTTCCGTCCTATTCATTTACACTGTGTCCTGGGCTACTGCCCAAGGCCTCGCTTTGCCTCGACTCATTGAGGAAAACAATAGATGATTTAGTCAGGGGTCCCAAAACTACAACCTGGGGGCCGGATGCGGCCCATGAAGCACTTTTGTCCGCCCCACTGTTGATTTGTTATTTCATGATAGTATTCAGTTGTTATTCCTTTTCTTGTTCGACCAGAAGTGAGAAGCAGGCTCACGCATCCAACTGGGACTAGGCTAGGAATCATGCCTGCCAAAAGGAAACAAATGTGCGATATGGCCATCAGTTGAGAAAGTTTGGGGACCCCTGCTTTAGGTTGTCGAATTCGTAAAACTGCCATTGAGGCTAATTTATTATCATCAAATTTCACCATTCAAACCCTTAAAAAGTCTTAATAAATGCAGCTGTAGTGAAGCAAGAATGCCCTTTCCGCGAACGAGAGTTGAGACTATACACAGTTTTTGCTAAATAATACCGGCTGTGGTGCTGACTGTGTCTGGGAGATATAAAATTGGATAACTGAAATAAAAGTTAAGTGATAATAGATTAAAATAAAATCAGATGATGTAAAATTGTATACGTCATCAATAAAGCACAACAGCACTTAACAGATGCAATTTTCTGAAGTGTACATTTGATTAGTTCAATTAAAAATCACCAATTTTTATCTGTGTACATTTTAACAAGTAAAATGAAACTTCTATCATATAACCTCTTTTTTCACGGCACACTTGACGTTTTTGTTTGTAATTAATTAAAACGTAACATAAAGCCGTTAAAAAAGAGATGTTGCTCAAGCTCTGCCACATGGACTCTTAACACATGGTTCATAAACAAGGCGTCATGTCACCCTGAATGCCGATTGACTGTGGGTCTCCCACTTACACATTTGTTTTAATCATTTTACGTATTCTGTTGTAACCAAGATACAACATATGCAATAAGTGCTGAGAATTAAATGTTTGTGCTCTTACTTCATGCCTAGTGAGCAGTGGCATAGCCAGGAATTTGGGCAACATGTGCCTAGGCAGAGGGCAACATGTGCATAAGGAAGACCTGGTGCCTGGT
This sequence comes from Lithobius niger, assembly GCA_023313725.1. Lineage (NCBI taxonomy): Eukaryota > Metazoa > Arthropoda > Chilopoda > Lithobiomorpha > Lithobiidae > Lithobius > Lithobius niger. The sequence goes on along the minus strand of JAHWFP010008430.1, from coordinate 4,962 downwards.
GGTGCCTGGTGCCTATTGAATATATGTAGTTACTGGTGAAAAGAGCAACGTGTGCATACACCCTTAGCTATACCACTGCTAGTGAGTTTTATTGGCCTTGTCAGTGGTCACCTTTTTTCGTTTGCTTACATCGGCACTCATTACTTTTTATATCTCCTGTTGGCAAAATGTCAAAATGACCCAAAAATGGTGAAAAAATGAATACATAATAAAAAAAAACCGCTGACTTGCAATGATATTTTGAACAAAAGGCTTAAAACCGTAAAACATTATGTGTTACGGTTCTTGTATTGGTCGTGGGATTCCACCTGGCATTCGCTTGGTTTGAAGATGGCGACGTGACCAGAGGGCTGTGATTTCCCGGGGGTCCCCAGGGAACTTGATAATTTAGACTTGATGATGCTTCCAAGCTGAGAGGTCAGGCTTAAGTTTCGCCAAAGCATATTAACAGTGTAAAGGAAAGAGGAAAACGAGCCAAACAGCAAAAATCATACACTAGAAATAATGCAGTACAGTAAGCCACCTTTACGCACTTACATTTTGACGGAGTGGCATGACCCTTATTCGAATTGGCAACCCAATTCTTCCCCAGATCACTGATGGTAGCACCTTTATCGCTGCAGCCCGCTCCTCCACTGGTGATGGCCACAGCGATAAAGACGCTACGTCAGTGGTCTGCGGACGAATTGGGTTGCCAGTTCGAGTCATGCCACACCGACGAAACACAAATGCATAAAGATGGCTTACTGTATACTACGGTATTTCTAGTGTATGATTTTTGCTGTTTGGCTGGTTTTCCGCTTTCCTGTATGTAATTTATAGCGATTTGTATGTATTTATTTAACATTAACATTTGTTTGTCTACCTCGAGATATTATTTGTTGATCAGTTTAAAGCACAGCAGTGTATTTTTTTGGATTTGATTAGACTGATAATTATTAAAATACATACTTACACCTTCCATTCATAGTTCGTCCATATATTATCTTTTCTTTTCCATTTTTGAACACAAAATCGCAGAACTTCCTCGACTGAGATTGGAAAAAAGTTGAGAGACCAGACTCAGGAATTGTCTCCAATTGGTCAAACAAGTCGTCATCGTCCACTGGCCGGGGAAATACGAAGCAATGATGGCTGCGGAACGCATTGCGGATGGCTTCTCGAGGAAGATTGAACTTACTGATTTTTGGACTAGAACCATGTTTAAGTTGCAAAACATGGTCGAAATACTCATCGGCTGTCACCTGCGCGCCATCAATCTCAAGATTTAACATGAAGTCTCTAACCGCCAACACAAAACAAGGAAAGTATCTGGAGTATTCGTCATAGCTAGATTCAGTTTCTTCATCACTCTGTTGTTTTCGGACTTGGATTGCTTCCGTCAGTTCTGTAACAAAACTTTGAAGTTGGAAGTTAAGGAAGATTTTGGAAATTATGGAAGTCTCATACTTTGTATTATTTATTTGTAAATTTATAATGTTCTAGGCTTCTTAAACATATAAAATATGAGTAGCTGAGCAGTAGATTTTCATAAAAACAAAACATTGACGGCCTTTTATTCTTGCATAAGGGTTAGGAAATGTATCAATTTCAATGCAAATCGAGGCGCAGAATTCTAATTTTAAAAAAACCCAGAATTTCCAAAAAGTCATTAGGTTACCTTGGTGAACAAGAAGTTCAAACAAAGAAAGCCAAAGTAACCAGACAAGCTATCTCTGGGTAATTTGTGAGTATTGTTTGTAAAATTATTGAGAAAATTGGAGGGGGTTGGGGTGGGGGGTTACTGACACAAGTTTAGAGGAAAGATTATAAGGGGAGGGAGAAAACTACCAAATATTAAACTGAAAAGAAAGGAGACATTACAACAATAGCTATGAAAACCGCTGAAGCAGAGAACAATTGTTGTGCAGGCAATACTGCTGTTGTTAACAATAGAAAAGTCATACGGTTGCACACACAAGTTCCTCAGAACTTCGGCTAGCATTCTTCTTTTAATAAATTTATTATTATTAACGAACAAATTAAATGAGGAGCTGCTGAGACGAATAAAAAATATGGTGAGGTCTGATTATGCTAGTGTTACGTAGGTCTCTTTGTCACGTAGGAACGGATATGATGGATCACTATGATCCAGGCAGCTGGCAAGTTCGGTAATAGTACATACATACAGTGGCTAATTAAGTGCTAAATACTAGACACACAAATAAAACAACACAACATGCTCTGAACTATAATATATGGTATCACTATCTTTCTGCTCCCTACCCTATCTCCCCCCCCTTCCAAAAAAAAGGAAAAATGTCCCCTAAAATATTTAAACAAACAAAAAATGTGTTAAAAATTGTTAACACAAAAACAAAAAAAGTGTTAAAAGACTACACTGGGAAGGCATAAATCGTCCCCCCCACCCCGCGGCATACAGGCCATAATTTTATTAAAAATTAGGATTACGTGGTGATGGGGAGAAATTGTGACATTGGAGGGGGGAGTTGAGGGGTGGACTCCCCTGATTTAGCGTAACGTGCTTGCATTTCTTAGGTTTTTAAAACGGTAGAAACAATTGAAAAGTTATTTAAAAAGATCCCAAGGGTTGCCAGATAACACAAAAGTTTTTATTCTAAATTCGTATACCGTAAATCGTGGATTAAACGCTCATGGGCTTATGCAGTTAATTTGGCAAAAATAAGGGGGTGGGCTTTAAATCAAGCGTTATCAGTTTTCTAACCTTTCTGGACATATATTACAGAAAATTCGAAGCTTTTGAACGATCTCTGAAAGATCAATTTTTACATCCTTTTAATTACTGTGAAGAAGGGAGGAGGCTTAGGTGAGAGATGCCTTGTGCAGGTACTAGGAGCTAAAGGAATTACTACAGGGGGAAGAAGGAGCCAGTACACATAGCAAGCAGTACTATCTTTATTCACATCACATAACTTTTAGGCAATTTTACTTAGAAAATCGACAATTTGAGGGGTGGGCTTTAACTCCACTATTTCATGATTTTGACTTTACAGCATTTTAGGGGGTGGGCTTTAGCTTCAACTGGGCTTTTAATACACGATTTACAGTACTAAAAACACTCATTTGCTATGCAAGCTTTGTAGCAGCTATTAAGACTTAACAAGATGAAGGGTAAAAATGGTACACTACAAAGTATGGCACCTTTACGTGGATGTGCTTCGTTGAAAGGTTGCAACTCTGATCAAAGCATCAAACCAGGTATGACACTCTGATGAAGCATACTGTTACAGTTCTACCTTATTTCTAGGGCACGATTTTCACTAGTTGCTTCATCGTTACTGATCTTTGCCTAGTTTTTACTGATTTATGTATACTTATCCAAGCCCGGAATAACTAATAATAAAAGGATACTACAATTTATTGATCATTTCTTGGTCTATCTTCCCAATGGCGTTGAATATGAACATGGTGCTGAGTAATACTGATAGGCTGAAGATGGTCATGTCATGGCGTTCGTCTCCCTGCAACAGTAAAGGATGGTCTTGTAAGAATTCAGACATTTGGTTTGAACTCTGCCAAAACAATAGACTTCGAAACAAAAGAGCTTATAAATATCAAAAGCCCCCGAGTTATGCACATCTTTACCGTTATATGGTGTTAAACAAGAGATTTCGTCACCAGCTCTAGAACAAAATCTAAACTTACAAAAAGTGATAGCAACTAATTTGATCAGTCGAAACCTTTTCTTTCGGTGTATGAAACCTATTTATTTTATAGTTTCGGTGTGAAGACGTAATTATTCATTAAAATGTTTGAAGAATGAATAAGTGGTGCCACACGTGATTGAATTGTCGAACTATATAAAAGTGATGCCTTTTTTTTTTTTAACTTTTGCCAGTTTATTCATGATGAATAGGTAACGTTAAAGAGTACACCTTGAAGAAGATGTGTGCTAACAGTACACCTCACTGTGTACTGTCTCGTCCTCCATATAAGTTGTGCACTGGTGGAAGAACTTGTGTACTATCGAAAATTTCGAAGTGCTTTTGAAGACAAGATTGGTGTTAACCCTCGAAAATGAAAGCGGTTAACGTTTTTCTAGTCTTCGGTGGTGCAAGTGTTAATTTTCATACTTTACGACACTACTAGTACACAGTTCCCACATAGTTTGTGTACTACCTGGAGGCCTAACGCACTCCCAGCCGAAGCCATGGTGTGCCAGAAGGAAAGAGGGACAATTTTGCTAGGTAACACTAATCGGCAATTCATGGAGCTTTTATATGCTACAATTGACATGAGCATGCAGTACCACAGCGGCACATAAGTGCAAATCCTAAATATACCGATTATGGGTTCAACACAAGTTCATAACAGCAGTTTATTTTCACATTAGTAGTAGTTCCAGTAGGAGGTCAGAAGAACGCAGTGGACACCATTGATGCTAAACCAATGAACAAAGGTGGTTAAATTATTTTTTAAAAAAACATTCCACTGTCGAGGGGATGAAATACAATTTTTTGGTCTCCAAATGTAAATGTATTTTTGTGAATGTATGTTTTGCACATAGCGATATAAACCTGCAATACAACTCTAAAGGACGAAAAAAAAATTCCCTTTTGGAATGTTACTGCTTCGAAACACCTTTCGTTTCGCAAGTTATATAGTTATCTAATGACCTGAAACTGTACATATTGCTTAAACTGTCAAGATGACCAATCGTGCTTATATTTTAATAATATTTACGGAATGAAAACATTAGATGTCGAAATTGGATCCGACAATAAAGAAAGGGTATTTTATTTTGCGTAATGGTATGATAACTTCAAATTATCCGTCTTAGTAGCATCGCATCATTATAAAATATTTGATCATTTCGGTCACTACGAAGCTTACTGCACTGAGTATTAACCAAGTTTGTTTTATGTTAAGTGCTATCAAGGTGGGCCATACACATCAAAATCTGGCTGAAAATTAAGGTCGCCATCTTGTAAAAAAAAAAAA
>JAHWFP010008429.1:82041-130376 GCA_023313725.1 Lithobius niger | reverse complement strand
CATGGGCTGGGCTGTCCGCACAAAATCCGCCGCTTCAAAAGTCTCATGCCGACGCTTATTCGGCGCACCCCGGCCCGTCGACTTGAAAAACAGGTTGCGATGGCGCGGGTCAAGAGGGGGTGGAGGCTTCGACGCCGACACGCGCTTATCTCCTTTCCGAGTCAGGCTCTCTACATTCAACAACTGGCAAAAAGCCACCTCCGACTGAGGGATGTGAATGGGAACACTGCGAGCGCCCCCCGCATTAATGAATGGCTCCTGTGGGGGGTCCTCCGGATCCACAGCAGGCGGCACAAACTGTCGACAATAGCCAGAGTCTTTCCAATTCCTGTAGACAGCCGCAGAAAAATCCTCCCATGGTCCAAACTCGGGGCCCTCGTCAAACAAATCGAAGCGCTCTCGGCGCTGACCACACAGGTTTCGGGGCACATCAGACTTACTGGATTCCCCTGGGTAATCAGAATCCTCCGCCCGTCCAAATGTCACTCTCCTCTTCTTTGCCGGGGCGCCAGCATCACACCTCACCGTGCAAACACATCCCTCACAGACCGACGAGGAAGTTGGAAGCTCCGGCGACAAATGACGCACCACCAGAGAGGGGCATGAAGCACTAGCAGCCGACAATCCACGATCGGCGATTGGTGAACGGCGGCTGGCAATTGGGGAATGACGTTTGCCGCTTGGCGAGTGGCGATTGGCTAGTGGCGATTTCCGAACGCTGTGGGACTGTCTAACACCATCCTGCTCCCTGTGCGATTCGGCTGCATGATGCCGCCGATGAGGAACTGTTGAAGCCTGAGTACGGCGTTTTTCGGCGCCTATCAGACTTGATGCATCACTCGGAGCTTTGTGGTGGCCGCCACGCTCCGAGTGTGGGTCTTTTCCCTGATTATGGGAACTTGATTTAGTGGCTAAGACTCGTTTTTTTGCGTTTTCTCCGCCACGAGACTTTTTTGGGCTAACTCCCTCCTTGGAGTTTACAGTTTTGTTGCTTTTCGAATGTCCACTTGCTTTTAGCAACATTGCCCCGCACTAACAGCTCCGGTTCAGACACGACCGTCTGCTGTCGTGCAGCCACAGACCCTATGCCAACAGCCTCATTCAAATTACTCACCAAAAGCAACTTCCCGGCAGCAATAGTTTCAGTTTCGTTACTACAACGCTTCTCCTCCGTGACCGCAGTAGATGGCAGCACTTGACTACACGATGGCACAACCGGCGATTGGCGATTGGTGAGTGCTGCCTGAACAAAAAACGCCGCCATCTATTCCCGCAGTAAGGCGAAACCTTCGGCATTAGCTTTGCGCTGCTCGGCCGCCAGCTCGTCACATAATAAGTCCATCCGAATTCCTAAATCCAATTTTCCAGCTTCCCGTACGGCACCCACGATCAATTCCAAATTCCCTGGGTCAATCGGACACCGGGCCAACAAGGAAGACACAGCCGACTATGACGAATCAATCTGAGCTCCGTCCACATTAGGCCTAACCGTAGCGTTCGCAACATCACGGCCCAGATGAACCGCCACAGTCTCATCCGATAAGAATACGAGGGGAGCATTAATATCAGTGCTTAAAAGTTCTAACCGACGGTCGAGAGGAGTTTTAGATCCCGAAGCAGATTCCAACAACGCCTTTTTTTCCAACTGCACTCGACGCTGATCAGTTTTCTTCCAGGTATGCAGGTATCCAGGTTTTCTTCACCACATTCCTGTCCATAAAATCGCATAAACCACACGTAGATTCCGTGAAATTACAAGGCCGACACTTGCGACAGGCGGGGTGAATATCCAGAGGGGTTTTCTTGCACGAACACACGGGAAATTCTCCCGACTCCAGCATACAACGCAGTTTATTAATGTCCGCCATTTTGAAAAGAATCGGCGATTGGCCATAGAATCTCGGGCAGGGAACACAAACGCCGGCGATTCCCAACGAAAAGCAAACGAGAGCGGAGCACAAATCACACGTCCGCACTGTTTCATACCCGAAAACGAAGTGTCATTGTTGGGCTGGCGCTGGCTTGTTAGAGGCAACGATTGTTGCGCACCAAGTGGCAGATAGGCTAACCTCATTGCATTGCAAGTGTTGCAGGTGTTTTAAACTTTTAAGGGGTTTAAAAAATCGGGTAGAAAATCAAATCGAAAACGATTTTAGCACATACTAGAGGTTAGTATTTTACAGATAGTAAAAAACTTGTCAATGTCAATACAGGCTCCAGGAAGAACAATGGACTTACGGGAATTCAATTCCTACTGTTTAGTATAAAATCAAGTCTGGGTCGTCTGTAAGAAATCGATTTATTTAAAAAACCTTTTACTCCATTTAGTGAAAATTCTGCAGCACGCAATAATTTTTTGCACTGTTTTGATCATGTGTAATAAGCAGCGAACTGGGATCAAACCATACAGAAGAATACCGATCCAATCCAACATCAAAATCTTTCACCCTGCCAGATGAAGTACAACTGATGCCGATTTAAATTTAAAAAAAAAGGAAATTATGTATTGGACTTCATATTTTCCAATGATGTGAAACAATAAACAAGTTTATTTTCCCCACGATTCTTGAATTATGACCTGTTTCAAGTTACTGTCACCAGAAATCCTGAAAAACCATGCCGCAGCTCCACAATGGCAGACGATCGCTAGTGAGTGTTCATGTGACGAAGTCATGGAATACAATCATTGTTATGCAGAAAAAAATTCTCTCCCCATTACAGTAAAGTTGGCTGAACATCCTGGGGCAGGGAAGGTAGTCAAATCAGAAAAGCAAAGGAAATAAAATACTGATGCAGATCCGATACCGATGAAAGGGTAATATCAATATTAATACTGGCAAGAATTTATAGCTTTGGGAGGAAAATTTGTAACACTAAATAGTCCCTATTGAAACGTGTTACATTCATTCCTAGTAGTTCCATCCGAGTTTTTAGAGAGCGCCACGCATTCTATCTGGTAATTTTTGCTAATTTTTCATTCCAAATCTAAAGTAAACTAAATTACAACTAAGCTAAACTAAATAATAATTAAATACAAGCTAATACAACTAATTTAGTTAATTTTTTGCTGAAAATTGAGTAAAAATTCCCACATAAAACTTCTCTATAAACTCGTACAGAACTAATAGGAATGAATCTAGGACGTTTCAGAAGAGGTCTCAGTCATAAATTCTCCTCCCTAACTCTATCAATTCTTGATATTGGTCGATCCATTTATTGTACTCGGCTTAAAACTACACGAGAGCGTGCTTTGGAATACAAAGGTGGTGAAAAAAAAATAGTTGACATCGTGTTGTATATTTTGAATTCAGCATTTCTCAAAATTGTGTTAAAAGCTGAAAGTATTATATATCACACTAGCCTACTGTATAACAAGGTGCTTTTTTCTTGCCCGTCGTTTTAATCCGAATAAAGAAGTTACCACTGACAAAAATTACGGAATTACGGAAATTACGGAAAAATTAAGTTGTTGAAAACGAGTTGGTCGTAATGTCATCTGTCAACTCTCTGACAAATGGAAGGTTGCTCAAATGGCGCACAACTGTTATCGCTTCAAAGTAATTTTGTCAACTGAAAAATTGCTTTCCAATCCAACACTTCCGAAGATCACATGAAATCAAAAACCTAAAAATGGACAAAATTGGATTCAAAGAGAGAAAACAATTGTGGCAATAAAAAACAAAAGACAGCTGTCAACCTAGCTATATATAACCACTTGCAGGCAACTTCCAAAAAAATGTTTACCTTAATTTACATTGAATAAATATTGTGGAGAATATGCCTTCATAATTTTCTTAAAATGGAAATTAATCAGCAGGAAGCTAGTGAATGGCAACAATCAGTCAACCATGCCTCTTTAATAAGAGCATGGATGTAGCAGAACTACAGTTAGTAGGACTAAACCAATTTCGAAGGCATTTTTCTGGCTTCCCAGCAACACACAATTAAACTTTGGCTATTATGACATAGTTCAGGGAAAACTCAAACTTAACTGCCGGCAGCCACAAGTAAACTCATGGGTGAAACCATAAGTGACAGAATGATCAGCCAGCATCAGCTTTATGCGCAAATGTGTTAGGCCTAATTGCCGCTAATATTAATAGTGTGGCGGCAGAATCAACCGCAGTACGTAAAATATCAAACGCGGTACTTATACAGTAATAGTTGATTTCGTTTCAAATCCCACTTGAACGTAGTTAAGTGTCGATAAGTATTCTCAAGCCCTCATTACATTCCGAAGCTAATAAAAACAGCTCGTGCAAGTGAGCCCTATATTTTCAGCCTTGGAAAGCAACTTGTGGTTGAGAACATTTATCGATTAAAAAACTACGTCTTTGCAACGTTACTATTGAAAAAAAATCCATTAATCCCATGTAGGCAACAAAATAGCAGCAGAAACTGTAGCGGCGGCTACGCCCCTGTAGATGCACGGGTAGACGCCGCTAGTTGGTGTCGGCTGCGGTCACACTTCAATATACTTTCGGATCAATTTGACTGTTGATGTTACGGTACTTTTAGATCATAGCATCGCTGTTCTAAGGCCTGATTGAGAATCCTAGAATTCCCAGCCCATGCTAGGAGTAATTAAAGTTAGCTACGGTATTTAGCTGCCACCAGAATGGATAGCACAATTTAACTAGCCTATCTAACCTAAACAGGTAAATTTGGCAAGTAAGCAAGACCTGGAATCAGAGTTGTTTTTAGTTTGTTTATAAAAAAAAAACCTCTTGGTATTTTACATGATAAATACAATAACAGTTTACAAGAAACTTGAGTTTGAATTAAAAATAAAAATAATTCACTTGGTAGTTACAATAAAGAACTGGGTAGTTTACATTAAAATGCAGGTGAATAGTTAAAATTTAACTCGGTTTGTTTACGTGAAACAACTCTAGTGCATCGCACTCTTCAAAATAAGTTTACAATTAAACTTGGAAATCAGCTTTGTACATTTCTTTGACAAGAACTCTAACAGTAGTGTCGCACTTGCTGTTAGCAACTTAAATTTTGTATTTACGACAGTCAACTTCGTGCAATAGAAATCCATGAAGAGGTTTACCATCTGAACACTATTTTAGTGCAGAGAAAAACGACCCAACCATTGAAAGAAAAATGCCTTGAAAAACAAGTTAAGAAACGAAGTTTTTTAGGAAGGGATCTCCAACCCTCACATTAATGGCGTCTTAAAGAACCAAAGTGCAGAATCTTAGATTCTCCACTAAATCTGCCACAAAGTTAAATTTAAAAACTATTACTATCATTTAAAATTTAGAAATGAAGGCCTAAAAAAATAACAAACCAACTTACAATATAAACTGAAAGCCAAAGTCCCATTGTTACCTAACTAGACTGGCACTACCTGCCCTGCATGGCTTTGCTTGGTCGTCATCTCGAACTCCCAACAGCGATAGTGGCCTGTGGCTTTGGTTAGAGCGAATGCTGTCGATGGTGGGGCGCTTTTTGGTTATATAGGGGGGGGGGGGGGAGTGAGGACCGAGGCGAGAGCTGCACGCATGGCGGGAATATCGGTCTTGCCAGCCAAAGTGTTCAAGCTGAGGGCTAAGGCCTTTCGAGTGAACCCACATAGAAATTTGGTTGAGTGGATCTCAAGGACAGGGAGCAGGATGATTGGCTGGCTGAGCCAGCAAGAAGCATGGTTGGCTGAAAAAAAGGGTCTCTCGTGCCGTTTGGCCTGGGGGCAACATGTGGAAAGGCAAGGCGTCTATTGTCAATGTTGTCGGAAGCCCAAATAAAAGTGAGGGTAACTCAGTTTTGTTAATAGAAGACTGGTGGGCCAACTCCAATTGAATAAAAAAAAACCAGTTTAATAGCAGGAAGATTGAAGTGAAGCTGAACTTACTGAAGGGAAGCCAAGATAAATTAATTATTGAGTGGATTTGGTTTTTACAACAGATAAGCCACATCGTCGTCAGGAGGAGATAAAATAAAAATAGCGCTGTTTTAGTAGAAGGATTGACCAGCCATGAATTTTTATAAGATACACTGTCAGTAGCGGGCGTTATTAAAACACGGTGTGGTGCCAACCTGGTTAAGTTTAGTTAACACTACCGAGTGCTTAAATAAAAGCTTAAGTGTTTGATATGCAAAGCCATAATGGTATTATAAAATAAACTATGTGTTGAAATGGATGTTAGTGTTATTTTAGCTGACATCGTATACAAAAAATCGTCCTCAAGGGCAGAAATGAAGTAGCGAGTTCTGTACATAAGTAAAGCTAGCTAAAAATGTACATACACAAAATGTCAGCTTTATGCCCAAATGCAATAATGAAATATCAACACTATTTACATGCAATACGTGGGTAAAGGGCATCCACGGTCCTCGAGTTTTTAAATGGATAATGTTCTTTGGTTTTAAATGTTTCTTGCTGTTCTCTTGCTGTTTGGTCTGAAGAAATATTCAAAGTTGAAGTTGATGAACTCTGGGTTTCAAGAACGTTCGTTTCAGGTGGTGGGGGGAGAGGGTACTGTGCCAAATAGTGATGAGGCGCAAGATGAATGAGAAAAAAAAGTGATGAACAGTGTCCCTTCATTACAAAACCATACACTAAAATAATCATGATTTAGTCAACCTTTATATGGAATTATGTTACAGTGAGGTGACACAACCAGGATTTGAATTGATAAACTCTTGATCACTGCAAAAAAGGACCAGGAAGTCAGAGAGAATCGATAAATTCTTGATTCTCTTGCCATTTAAGCATCCCCCTTCCGAGGCAGTTTTTATAATAAAACTGTTATCTTAAGATTTTTGCTATTGTTCTTTGGAAAAAAAATACCACAATAATTCCAAAACTTACTTTATAGTTTCATGTAGCCGTTTTGTATTCTCACTTGCCATTACGTCGATATCTGACAATGTAAGATTCTTGAAATTCTGAAATCAAGTTACAAGCAAATGAGTGGGACTTGCAACTAAAGAGGAATTGTGTAATACACTACTACAATAACTGATCTCAACACTCCTAAATGCAACAACAATTGAAAATGTTTTACTTGTGCTATTTTACACAATTTAAGCAGATGGACAATTCTTAGTTTGGTATGAGCCTAACTTGGGGCAGGGCCACCACATTAAATTGTGGGGCCTGTGACTAAGTGCAGCAACGGGGCCCCCCTCCCCCGATTGAAATTGGAAAAAAAGCTACACCATGTTATAATATTTGTCGGCCACAATCGTGGTTAATTCGTTAATCCGGACTGTTTACGTTTGAAGGCTTCCCTGCCTAACAGGCAGACTGGCTGAGCAGTACAGTGCCTCCTCCTACTCTCTGCTCATTGCTGTTGGATTGGAGTTGATGTTTGTTGGAAGTATAACAAAATTCAAAATAGATACAAATTGAGAACATTACTTATAGTTATATAATTGGAGGAAAAATGTTGAGCGACCGGGCCTGGGTCCCTAGGTGAGGGCCCCCCCGCCCCCCCCGTTATGGGGGCCCTGCCTTGAGGTGGTCAAGGTGGTCCCAACTATGACTTTTTTTTTTTTGCAGAACACTAATTTGCAACTGGGGTTTTATTTTACGCATCCCCCCCCCCCCCAACTCCTATCTGCCGATGACCAGAATTTCATTAACAAGAAGAGAGAAAACATGTGAAGGGCACAAACTAACTATTTCTTTTATTCTTTCAAATTAAAATCAATGGTAATTAAAAAATTTACGGTAAAAGCCGGACATCCATCCAAAATCAAAGAGTCTCACGGTTGTCTGAACGGCAACTGGAAAGGGTGACCATGGCAAAGTCCTTACCAAGCAACCAGTCAGTGTGCGAGACCACCATATCCCTTCAAAAGGCATGGGACCTCAGCCTAACTTCCTGACACTGTCTGCAAGACCAATGATGGAAAACAGGTCTGCATCGTAAACTCACCACCATGCACAATTTAAAAGTCAAAGATATTGTTCAATATCCAGTGAATTTTTGAATAGTCCTTGTTTTTACCAGATGAGTGATTTACTCTCGACTATCTTCATCAGGCTAGCCCTGAAACTACTACATCAAGTCCACATGTGTGTCGTTTAAATTTGGCGGTTGGATACTATTGCCTCATTGGATAAATCCCAATGCGGCCGAAATCTTCCAAATTGTGGAAAATGTAAGGAAAGGTGCAGGGATAAAGAACAACTAAAGCTTAAAAAATGAGTGTTCACCATTCATACAGAGAAAGATGCATCCAATAACGTTGTTTTCATGATACTGTGTAGCTAGTTAGTCACTAGTCGTATAGCAACGTTTTCCCCATGTTACATCTCACAGACTTATCGATCATAGCTAGCAAAATATTGGGAAACTTTACACAGCTGAAAGTTTAAACACGAATGCATGGCGATCTGAAGATTGTACTTTTGTTGGTTTGGGGCTTGTAGGGGTCACAACAAATGTGTGGGAGGGTTTTGAAATTCGCAACCAAGGAATTTAATTTTTTTTCCTTTCCTTGTTGCATCCAAAGATTTCAAGTAAGGCTGTGCAGATACCAATACTGGTACCGGGACCGGCTGCAGGTACCACTGGTGCCGGTATCGGATCGGCACCGGGTTAACAAGTATCGGAAAAAGTACCGGCATCGGCTTTTTTTTTTTTACCAGAATCGGCATTTTCATACACGACTAATACGGCATATTGTTCCCAACGCTACGAAAAATTAAGCAACCTATACGTTTCTTAATAGAATATTTTGAAATTATTTAGCATACAACTAAGACAGTAAAGGAAAGGCCTATAAGTATAAAATGTTTACAGTCAACACCGAAAAAAAATTACATGAATTTGTTGCGCTACAAATTGTTAAGAAACAATTCTTTTGTAAAAGTGTTACGTTTGTTACACATTAAATTATTGATGTATCAACACGCTCTGTATTGTGTATTAAGTTATCGTTTGACATCGGCATTGGTACCGGCTTGTTATCGGCATCAGCACATGACCAATAGTACCGGTACTGGGATCGGTACCGGGTAAACGGGCACCGGTATTGAACCGATATCGGGAAAAGTGGACCGGCACAGCCTTAATTTCAAGCAACAATGGTTTGGTCAATCAACTAAGGTCCTTAGCTTTATAGTAAAAGCATGGATGAACTAAAAGCTGAACAGCAACGAAAGACAAAATAAATCAGTCATTTATGAAGCAGTGGACTGTGTATCAATAAAGGGATTCACATTAGATGATGGTTACACAACAATACCAAAATCCATGAGTCAAAGGGGTTTATGTTCATAACCAAAAAACAAAATGCTTTGTGGTCTGATGTTTCAGTAACAGCGAACTTCATGTATTTCTGCATGACAAAATGTGAACGAAGGAAGCATACAACAAAATTATAAATTTGGCTGAGGTAACGGTTAATTATTTATATCATATCAAAAACCAAAACTGGTAAAAGGGGCCACCAAGTTCCGAATGATTCGGCCCTTCAAAGGAGTGATATCAACACACTAAAACATTCGTCAAGTTAATCACACCGCTTAACAGTTCGAAGGTTAAATAAAAGCAATGTAGCAATGTTCAAGTTTTCATTTAACGTCCAAAGTATTACTCGGTGCAATTAAGTTGGCGAATGTTTTGGTGTGTTGATATCACTCCTTTGAAGGGCTGAACCATTCGGAACTTGGTGGCCCCTTTTACCAGTTTTGGTTTTTGATACGATGTCAGTCCTTTTTTTTGAAATTGTGTATTAGACTCAACTCCACTACCGTGCAGATGCGTAATAACGTACCACGTGAACAAGAAATTGGTTTTCAACACTTCTGCTACTAAGTTTTGCCTACAGGCCAAACCATTCTCAACTTAGTCACCTCTTTACAGGTTTTTGGTTTGGTTTTAATTTTGTTGTAATTTGTTTTATTTAGTTAGTTTTGGTGTGTTGATATCACTCCTTGGAAGGGGTACCACTCACAACTTGGTGGTCTCTCTACCAGTTTTTGGTTTTGTTTATTTTGTTTTGTTTTTACAGTTTATTGTTCGTGAATTGGATGTGAATACAATTTCTTGGTCAACATTGTTTAGATTTATCGTGATACACTAGGCCTAGTGTGTGTCAAGGCACGCACGTGAGTATACACATTGTCATTGTCCGAACTTCGGCCGTCCAATGAGACACGATGCCGACAATACTAATAATGGTTATAACAATATTTTCGTACTTACGCGCCCTCCCAGGCCTTCCGCGTTACATCCCCTGGCTCCAAACCATAAAAGATACGCAGTTCATGTTGAACTGTAGCTATTCGTCCAATTTCATAGCTGGAAGCCTTCCCGTTATCTCGATATCGATGAATAATCACCCTACGGAAATTAACATGGGGATGAGCGGACTAGTAACTAGTAACACAACGTTATTGAGGGTCAGATTTTGCATTGAAAGCAAATTAGCTGGCATTCGTACACGAGTTAATTTTTGTCAGGTGGGTCATTGCACTCGATTTCAACACAATTTCAGCTTTTGTACCGCATTATTATTTTTCCTCAAGTAGCTGAAATGTGAAAAACTATGCTTCAGGATATTAGACACTGACACTATGGCGTCGCGCTACAATGGTTTACAACCTCGACAATCGAATTGATGTGATGTTTGTTGCCTAACTTGGCGCGACACACTAGCGTGTGTCTAGATAAATAGAAAATTCCTAAAGAAACAGGTAGAGACATGTACGACACACATAACAGTCATAAGTTACATGTGTCTATTAACCACAGGAAGAGCAACTGATGGTGAAGAGTTGTTTAAAGAGCAAAGAGAATGAAATTCAGCTTTTGTTAGCCAGTGTGCGCAAAAATGGGATTGAAGAAACTAAGCATGTGAAGCATGGACAATGGACATACAATAAACCAAACAGTGTTAATTTGGCTCATTTAAACTACAGCTGAACCTTTCCATCTTAAATTTCACTATTGTTATTTAAAGGGGAAAAAAATAAGATGCAAGTTGCGCAAAGTTTCCAACATTCGTATTAATTACACAATACTGTATTTAATTTCGAATCTAAGTTTGATGTTTCCACGGCGCGAGACAGCGAACACGGTTTTCTCGCATGGTACTGACGTCACACTTCATCACCTTCTGTCAAATGGACCTTGGAGGAATGACGTCATCGTAGCATACTAGCTAGTGCGCGCCGGTTTGTGCTTCTAACATGGCAGCTGCGAGACCGGTCAACTTGCGCTCTGTCCGTAGCAGGGCGAACCAAAACTCAATCTCTGGATTTATTAAATTAAAGTATTCAAGAATGGACCCTACCGTAACTATTAGCCCTACACCTACCATGACTATTAACCCTACAAAGACTCATGAAAGTTCGTTCAGCTAGGAAAACATCGTTCGTTACCTTACTGTGAAAGTTCTCGTCACTATTAGAGTCATAATTACTGGAATTATGTAGAAAATGTCCGCTCATTAGCCAGCCACCGAAAATTAGCTGGACATTAAAAAGTGTCCTCGTTGTGAAAATGAGCGGACATTTTCTACATAATTCCAGTAATTATGACTCTAATAGTAATTCGTTCAGCTAGGCGGTAACCCACTCAACGGGAAATGCTGGGCAAATAAGCGATTGAACTGTGTCCACTTGTTGCTCGTGGGGATAAAGAGGCAGGCTAGGGGGCACGCGCTTCATTTGAAAAGAATCTGTGCTCTTGTTCTTCGCTAGCAATAATGGTGAAGAATGAAGGCCGAGCGCGATCTTGCCAGCTTGTTAGGCGCATGCGTGATGAAGTGTGACCGTGAGACTTGTATGTGTTGACCGCACGAACGAAGGATTCGTCTGCTAGAATGAAGATTTAGATACATTACTACGTAATAACTATAAAACCTGAGTGGTTTTCGTACCTTACGCATGTTTTTTAAGTGCCTTAATTAACAATACTGAAATTTAAGATGGGATGGTTTAGCTTCACAGATAATAGAGCGTGGCAAATGTGAAAATTATCACGGAGAAAATTTGTAAACATTAAATTCCTCTGGAAAAAAGTCCTATGAAAGTAGTGACATCCACCAAAACCAGTATAAGAGAACGCCAAGTTTCCAAAAAGAGTAGGCCTTTGAAGGTAGTGAAATCATTCAACCAGAGAAAGGCCGCCAAGGTTAATAGCACCAAATAAAACTTTGGACGTATGTGAAAACTTGAACATTGCTACCGCGAGTTAGCAATGTCCTAGTTTTCCTTTAACTTTCGAACTATTAGCCGGTGCAATTAACTTGACTGATAGGATTAGCCTTGGCGGCCTTTTCCTGGTTGAATGATACCATTACCTTCAAAGGCCAACCCTTTTTAGAAACTTGGCGGCTTCTCTTACACTAGTTTTGGTGTGGTTGGATGTGTAACTAACATGAACTGACTATACATTTTAAACTAAATGTGTATCGCACAGGCAAGTATACAATTTTTTCAGATCAAAATTTTGATATTTGACTTGCATAGACCTTTTGTATCGTCAAATTTTAATTTGGCTGCAAAGTTTTTAGGGTAATTAATGATAATTAACCAAATTGCTGTCAAAACACTTTACAGCTGTAGGTAACATAGCCTGAAGTGTGAACAGTAATGTTGTTACTTTAAAGCATAAACAGGACTTAGGTCCTTCCCTTGAATAAAACATTCTTGTTTTTCTCTGGCAAGCCAATATGTGCAGTGGTCCGGTGTATGCCCTTTTTCTAGTTTTCCTCTGCAACTCTATCAACAAACGCATAGCTATCAATTCAACCTGTATTTATTGATACCAATAACCCCTCCACACACACACATCGTATTTACAGCAGGCTGGCTTAATCAATTCTAAATTGCATGCGGATTCTGCTGTTATCATCAAAACTTGTTCAAACACAGCTGCAACTAAACTTTCCGACAGCTATTGGACAGGAACAAAAGGAATCAGCCGACTATGAACAAGTGCACAAATACAATAACAGTGTACGTCGTCACAACAAGATGACGAAAACTATTCCCAATTGCATCCCACTGCTGTGCACAGCTGACTGAGGTTAAAGGCAGGGATACGGGGAAAGTTAGCACTATATACAGGTGATTTGTGAAAGGGGAAACTAGTCTTATTTTCCCTTTGTTCATACATGCACACACTACACAGTAACCTGAAGGCCTCGTGTTGACCTATATCATACTCTGATATGGGTTTTTACTAATCTGATCCAATCTACTCGCCCAGAAGCAGAACTATCTGCAACTGTCTGCGACACCAATTGTCAGAATATAAATTGTCGGCAGCTAATTTGTTTTTTTTACCACGGTTATCCACATGTTTATTGGTTTTCGTTGAATAACTTTTCAGTGCTTTATCCTAGTGATCTAGCTACTCCGCCAATGGAAAGGTCTCGTTGAGACGATGAAAATGGTGTATTGGAATGTCAAATTCGATCAAAGGTTGAGAAAAAGGCAAAGATTTGGCCAACATTTTTCCACGGCGGTCTTCCACTGTCTGGCCGTCTGCGACGTATCGTCACGCAGATTCTGCTACAGGGTCTACTCCAATACTACTACAAAAAACAAGAACAAAAATTGACAGGTATTGTACTTTTTCAGCAAAAGAAACCATTTTTAGCCGGCCGGGCTGGGGGCCGGCAAAATGTTCTTTCTTTATGCTGCAAAAGTTCAATACCTGTCAATTTTTGCATTGACAGGCCGACCTCGTCAAATTTAGTGGCGGGCACCTTTTGACCGAGTTCCCTGGGGTGCTGAGGCTGGCTGTTGCAGTTTTGGAGCAACATGAAATTTGGAGGGAGTTGGATTCCAGGGAAGCCAGGTTGACCAAAACTGGTTGTTTAGAGAATTGTTTTTTTTTGGTTGAAAAATTCCACCAATTTTATCTATGGAGTTAAGAAATTTAGAAAATAGTTCAGGTTACATGAATTTGATTGGGGTTCCCATTGGAGATGTGGAGAGAGTTCGTGGGAGCGGGGATGGTGGTCTTCCATGTGGAGTGGCATTAGGGAACAGTGGTGGCACAAACATGGTAAGTGTAGTTGATTCTTGCGTTTGGAGGGCAACTGATGAAGGTGGATGAACTGGGGGGCTTGCGACGGAAAATCTTTCGGCATCATTTTAACAGTGTTTTTTTTTAAGGAGAAAAAAGGCACCAAAATGAAGAACTAGGCCGTGACAGGAGTAGCGGCAGAGGTTTTAGGTTGATTTCAAACGTTTTTTTTTGGGGGGTGGGGGGGGGGGGGTGGTTTCAGGTTGAAATACCGGTCAAAGTACGGAATTTCAAGTTTTCCGTTCCAGGGGGCCCGAATTGGAAGGGATCCGGTAACGGTGGGTCAGAGCCATGAGGTTTTTATTTTTTAATTTCAGATTTTAAATGACTGGTTACGTTGACCTGCGTGAAGTCGTTCCAACTAAGGCTGGGTGTTGTTGCGGATGCCGAAATGGTAGCCCTTGGCTTTGTTACGGCATAAATCGCAAGGTAGGTCAAGTGTTTGATAGCCAGATAATTGAGCCATAAGTAGATGAAGTGGCTCAAAAGAGCAGGTGTTGTCAAATTGCCATAAGGAGAAAATGTGGACTGGGAGTCCTGTCGTAGTGGAGGTTAACGACTCCCAGGCATTTGTGACTTCGGTGTGGAGTGTGAGGTCGGTTTCATCAAAATCTTGGTTTGAAGAAGAGGTTGATGGCTTCACGGGCCGCGTACTGGAGTTGCGGTGACAGGTCTTGAGGGAAAAAAGGAAGGTTGTATCCTAGGATCTGTGGGTTTTCCGTCTAGAAGTGGGTGGCGGAACCGACAGGGAGTTCTGTAAGATGGACGAGTGGATTTGGTGAAACTAATCTGCTTGAGTAACCATGGGGAAAAATATGGTGGTTCAGTGCGGCCATGGTGGGGTGGTGGGCTTGGAGCTTTTGATGCTAATAATTTGGAAAGTTCGTTTTGGGCCGATAGTTCGAGTAATCTTGAGTTTTCTGTATGGAGAGAGGATATTTGTGTTTGAAGCGTAGTGATGAGGTTCTTGAGCGGAAAGATGTGCCTGGAAGGAGTCTAGGATGGTTTTTGCCTTCTCATAATTTGACACGAATTGTTTCTTTGCACGCACATTTAGGTGAAGTTTGTGTTATAAGTACGGTAAACAGCTTCACGTGGTCTATGTCTTGTGGTTTGTCAGCGTCAAGACCAAAAAGTGAGGGATCTACCGGATCCATGGGAGTGTTCCAGTTTCTGATGTGGGAGGAACGATGATAGGAGATTTGAAAGGAGCTTCATTGTTTTCCACGGAAACCGGGCTAGTAGGGCGGTCGAAGTCTGAATCCTTTGATGAGGAGCAAGGGGTTGCAGAGATTAGTTCCAAGGTTGGGTCCGGAATGAGGGGTTCATTTCCCGGTGGTTTATTACCGGTGGTTCATTTCCCTCACTTGGTGAAGATGGACTCTCAATATCAGACGGAAGTTGGTCGTTGTGAGTTGTTCGATTGGATTTGTTGGGTGAATCCTCCTGACTTGCGTCGTTTCTTTCCAAGTCGACAGATGATGGGGAGGCGGAGGAGTGGTCTACCGGTTCGTGAAGCCACGATGCCTGGGAAGAGGGGGTGCTGGTTGTGGACTGGAACATGGTTTTGCCAAGGGTTACCGGGAGCGAAGTAACTGTGCAGGAGGGTTGTGCGATCGATTTCCTCAGGACAGACGTCAGCAGTGGTGAGGAATTTGTGGATGACGAAAGTTTCTGTGGAGTGGAGAACTTAGAGCGTGAAATCTTGGGATTGGAAGAAGATTGTTCTGCCTTGAGTTTCTTCAAGAGGTAAGCCCGTTGGTGGCGTTGTCGTTTTCTGATGGCTGAAGCTTGGTGGGTCGCAGCAGTTACCCTCCAGTCCGCCAGTGGTATTGTAACACAAATCGGATATGGGATGGTGCAGTACTCACACTTGGGTGGAACTGGCAGACCCCTTTGTGGGGGTCTAGACAAGCGGGATTCTTTAGACCCGGGCAGTTGCAGTCGTCGATGATGGGGATCCTCCCAAAGAAAACGTCTTCATCGTCTTCGAAACGTTTGGCATTCTTAATTTTAACCATGGTGTCAAATGGAGAAATAAATCCAGACTACGAAGGGCGCTAGCTAGGTTGTGTGGCGGGAAACATAAGCGAGGGGAAGCGGAAGCGAAAGGGATAAGTCCAAGAGGCCTGTGGGAGGTCTTGGCCAGGATGGATGGGCCAGATCCCATACTGCTGCAAGGTGGCGTTGTAGGCTTCAATTGTTAACGTTGTAGTTGGGGTCGTACGGTGGATGTAAGGATTGGCATGGCCTGCAGGCAGGCGTGCGCCATGACGTAGCCGGGTGAGGGGCTTGAACAGAACAGGTGAGGGAAGGTCATAGTAAAAGTGATATTGGTTCCCTAGGTCAGCGGTTCTCAAACTTTCTCAAGTGGCGGACCGGTAAATGTTTTTTTTCGTGGTGCTAGGGACCGGCACCTTGGTTGTTGCTTACTAACCACTGGACTCTCTTTTAGCCACCAACACATACAGCCTGGAGCGCACAAATGATAAGCTTGCACGAGCGGCAGTATGCCGGGGGAGACGCGTATGTTGCTACCTAATTTGCAGCGAGTTACGTTAGTAGCATTATTTTCTCATTCATTGCTTAAATTAGAAGGATGGGTGTTTACCCGGATGTAAGAATAACTAAAACTTTGATGAAAATTGTAGTAGTGGGCGTTTGTGTGTCTGAGCGTTTACGGTCAATTATTTTTTTTATTTTCTCCAGGTGGCCGCGGACCGGCGCCGGTCTGCGAACCACACTTTGAGAAACTCTGAGAAACCGTAGGTGACAGGCGAGAATTGGCGTCATCGTTTGACGAGTTTCCTCATTTCCATCTTTGTTTTGTCTGGTTTTCTTTAGGAAAGGGGCGACAGGGACGGCGTGGTGCGAGTCGAGTGTCGGGCGGTTGTGATCGAAGTGGTGGGGATACTGAGCGACAGGCGTGGTACAGCCGGCAGGGCCATCAGCTGCCCAACAATGTGTTGGAACAGTGCCGTATGTGGCTGGAGATGGGCCGATCGATGGTCGGATGGGAAAAATGGTCAAGATGTTGAGCGGTAAGTGCCGGTTGGCGATCGGGGTCACCGATAGCAGGACGACATATTGATGATGCTGGGACCTGTATGATCGATGCTGGACAGCCTCGGTGGAGGAATAATGTCGGTGACAACAGTCTGGACTGGTTCGTGGTGTATAGCCTTCGGCGGTGAGGTGATGGTACTGTCAGACGATACGGGGGAGAACGAATGACGGAGATGGTTGGCAGGAAGTGCCGACAGCTAGACACGTGCCGTACGTGGTTGCAGGCCCGTTGGGCAGGACGCGTCGGCTGGCGGCCGAGTACACCGACGCAGACACGTGTCGTACGTGGTTGCAGGAACTTGACGGGCCCGTTGAGCAGGCATCACCGGCATGGGGCCGTGGCTACTGACAGCTGGGCAACGTGTCGTTTGTGATTGCAGGAATTTAACAGTTCGTTGAACGGGAAGCGTCGGTAGGCGGCCGAGGCCACCGGCAGTGGACACTGACGCTAGACACGCGTCGTACGTGGTTGCAGGAACTTGACGGGCCCGTTGAGCAGGAAGGACCGGCAGACGGCCGGGGCAGCTGATGGCTGAGCAACGTGTCGTATGTGATTGCAGGAATTTAACAGGCCGTCGAACGGGAAGCGCCGGTAGGCGGCCGAGGCCACCGGCAATTGAGGAACGTGTTGTACGTTGTTGCAGGATTTTGTCAGGCCCGTTGTTCGTCGGTTTTCAGGGTGATGGAACAACGGATTGGATGGGCGATGTGACGGGTTCAGGAAGGCAATCAGTCATGAAACTCAGGAAGCTTGTGGTGGAATTAGTGTTCCCTTACGTGGCAGGAGCCAGTCGGACGAAGGAAGTTCCGCATGGCATGGTCGGGATCATTGGATCGGGAGACGATGCGTAGACCTTTCAGTTTCAGGGCTGTCGCATGGATGTGAAGACGGCGGCCGGTGTTGGGCACAAGTGACAGTGGGATGTCGGCCGTGCGACAGGAGACGGAGCGGTGTTCGAAGAAGCCAGGAATTGACGGGGCGACAAGGTGGGGGAACAGAGGATTGTCAAACCAGACCGGTGCTGGCAATCAACAGGAACATGGCAGCCACTTGACAGGAAAGAAGCAAGAGAAGCGTCAATTGCGGCAGGTCTTGGTGATGCAGGGGCAATAGAGGATGTAGTCCGGATGAAGGCGGCGGAGCAGTACGTGGACAAGCGGCATCACAAGGGTTAATGCAAACAACACGACTCGGATGACATCAGAAGGTCGACTCAGGTCGAAACCCTTGAACCACCGGACGTTATAGTCGGGAGGTAACAGGGAGGACCGTGCAACAGAAGATCTGTCAAAGGGACCGGCATTGAGGGGAACCGGGGGACGATCCCAAGAAACAACGGGAGGGAGCCACGACAACTTCAATTCCCACGAAGAAATTCCATAAGGCAGACGAAGCAGCCGACAACGACGGCGGCTTGAGACAAAGAGGTGACAAGCCTGAAGGGCTTCCATTTTTATAGGAAGAATCGCGCATGCGCGATCGAGTGGCTGAGGCGGCCGTCGGTTTCTGAAATCTCAAGGCAAGGCAGCATCGTTCAGACAACATTGCAAAAATTGACAGGTATTGTACTTTTGCAGCATAAAGAAAAACTTTTTCCAAATTTTAAAAAAGAATGTGGAAAATTTTAGTTTTCTCGATTTAACGTATTATCTATACACACGCTAGTGTGTCGCGCCAAGTTAGGCAACAAACATCACATCAATTCAATTGTCGAGGTTGTAAACCATTGTAGCGCGACGCCATAGCGTTAGTGTCTTGTATCTTGAAGCATAGTTGGGCACATTCAGGTACTTGGGGAAAAATAATAATGCAGTACAAAAGCTTAAATTGTGTTGAAATCGAGAGCAATGACCCACCTGACAAAAATTAACTCGTGTAGGAATGCCAGCTAAGCTGCTTTCAATGCAAAATCTGACCTTCAATAACATTGAAAATGTGTTACTAGTTACTACCTAGCTAGCTAGCTAGCTACTAGCTAGCTAGTCCAATCGTCCCCATGTTAAATCCCACAGGTTGATTATTCATCGATACAGAGATAACAGGAAGGCTTCCAGCTATGAAAATGGATGACTGGGTGCAGTACAATATGAACTACGTACCTTTTATGGTTTGAAGTCTGGGGGCATAACGGGGATGGCATAGGATGGCGCGTAAGTACGAAAATATTGTTATAACCATTATTAGTATTGTCGGAATCATCTCTGATTGGACGGCCAAAGTTCGGACAATGACAACACTGATGAGCGTGCTAGACACACACTAGTGTATCATGATAAATCTAAACACCGTTGCCAAAGATATCGTATTCAGTCCAATTCACGAAAAATAAACCAACTGTAAAAACAAAGCAAGTAAACAAAGCCAAAAACTGGTAAAGAGGCCACCAAGTTGAGAGTAGTTCGGCCCTTCAAAGGAGTGATATTAACACACCAAAATTTACTTAATAAAACAAATTACAACAAAATTAAAACTAAACCAAAAACCTATAGACAAAAGGGAATAGCAAAGTGTTGAAAATCAATTTCTTGTTGACGTGGTACTTTATTACAAATCTGCACGGCAGAGGAGTTGAGTAAATACACAATTAAAAAAAGGAGTGATATCATATCAAAAACCAAAACTGGTAAAAGGGGCCGCCAAGTTCGGAATGGTTCGGCCCTTCAAAGGAGTGATATCAACACACCAAAACATTCGTTTTCTCTCCAACGTTCTGACGAATTACACCATCAGAAATAACCTTGTGTATTACGTTGACCCCACAGTTAAGGATAGGGGATGACTCGATGGCAACCTGTGTCTGTATGTGCCAGAGAAGCTGAAGCACACGTTTCTGCACGAACAGCATGATCTACCGAGTACTGGACATATGGGAGTGCATAAAACATTCGCAAGGCCCCGCATGGTTGGATTTTGGCACGGGATTTTTAGAGAAACCAAGGCGTATGTAAGATCGTGCCATGAGTGCCAAACGGCAAAAGCCTCGCAAAGACTTAAATAGGGTAAAATGGAAGCCACGTTGTCTAGAGCACCTTTTGAAATGCTTGGAATTGATTTTATTGGCCCCTTACCACCCACAGTTGGTGCAAACAGGTATATTTTAGTCATAATCGACTATTTCAGAAAGTGGGTTTGGCTAGAGCCAACTAGGCACTATACAGCCAAAACAGCCGCTAGCAAACTACTGTCTGGCGTTGTGCAAGTTCACGGCGCGCCAAAATATCAAGTGTCAGATAATGGACCAGCATTTGTTGCGACTCTATTCAAACAGGAGTTAAAGAAGCGAGGCACAAAACAGAAGAGAACATCGCCGTACCACCCTCAGGCAAACTGCACGGAAGGCTTGCTTAAGAGGCATTTCAAGGCTTGCCTAAGAGGAGGCTTGCCAAGAAACGCGCCTAGAACGGCGTTGACGTAGAGAGGGACGTTTCTTGGCGTTTCAAGGCTTGCCTAAGAGCATTTGTGCAGAAACACAACTCTTCGTGGGGCCCGCTACTCCCGAACATACAGACTGCGTTAAGACGCACCCCACATTCCTCCATCGGTGACCCACCGTACTATGTAACTCATGGCCGTGATCCCAATGATGAAATAAGCATTGTTTGCTTACCTCGCGAGGAGAAAAATCTTCCGATTGAAGAATACTTAGAGGAACAACGACAACGGTGGACTGAAGCCAGAGACCTCGTTAAAGCTCATTTGGCGGAGGCCGCGAGGAAATGCGCACAAAACTATGATAAGCACCGATGTGAAATCAACATGGATGTATGTTCCTTGGTTAAATTTAAGACTCACATACTTTCTTCAACCGAGAAAGGTATCTCGAAGAAGTTATCTCCTGTCTACAAGGCACCGTACAGGATAATCGCCATGACAGGAGAAGTCACATTCACCATCCAGGAGTTACAATGCCCACGAAATGTTAAGGACGCAGCAGCTGCAGACCTTGAACTATACTTTCACCCATTAACTGAATCCAGCGACGGAAAGATTGTCGACGAACGTTCGCAGCCATGTAATGTGTTAGAGCAAACAGCTGTCAACACTGGCAGTGTCCAAGCTTGCCCTAACCCACTTCTTACTAATGATCCCTGCTCAAACATCACGGGCTATTTACTCGTGCAGTCTGGTCTTCATGTAAAGCTATGTGTTTTTTCCGATACAGATTCAAGCGAGGGGAGTGACCACGATGAATGTTCCGATTCAGACTGCAGTGTCGTGATTTCAGAAGACACAGAAATGGTACACAATCCAGTACCAGCAAGACCTCAGCGTGTGAAGCGCAGGCCTAAACATTATGTCGATTTCATTGTGAACTTGCTCAATGACGATTCAGATACTGACGTCAACAAATTCACATATGTCGCAAATGTTCAACCACATAACTGTGCTGAAACAAACTATAGCGACAATACAACTTGTGTTCAACCTTTCCAGGAAGTTGCTAAGTGGGATAGTGCATACACCTTGTGTCATTTTAGTAGCCTATTTTTATCGGAATTACTGAGGGGTTCTGCGTCTTAATATTTTTAACATTTCTCTTTGAAAATTTTTTTTGGGCTCTGGACTGCATGTTTGGGTCGCTTGATCTTACTCGCAATTTTTGGAATGTTTAACAATTGGTTTAATTCTTTGATTTGGATTCATTCGGTAGCATACTCACGTAGCCTATTTAATGTGTTTATCTTGGGTAGCAGCAACTACATGTGGGATGTAGTATTATTCTGAATACTTGGGATTCGGGAGAAATTGGATTTGCTTTGCATGTCATTTTGACAGACGGTTGCGAATACTTTGATATTTAAGTCATGATTGTTGCTAACTTTCGGGGCTTTTTTATGGAAACTTCAAACCCGATCTTGTTTTGCAAGGACATTGTGTTGCATGAATTCGCTTTACATGTGATCGAGAAAAAAAAATATATAAATTTCTGCATGAAAGTCGTGGTCTTGTTGTGGTAGATTTCTCCGTGGCGAAATGATGCATGGCTAACTGTAGCTTTCTTCCCGTGGCTAGTTTATGTGCCTTAGGCCGAGCTTGCTCCGAGCATTTCCACTCATGTTTTGGCCGGAAGTCCGTGTGCATGTGGTGAGGGTGTGCATCTATGGGCCAAGTGACTACTAACAATTTGGATGCCTACACTCTGCATGTTTGAATTTTCTCTTAATAGGGGGCTCATGAAGGAAAATAAAAATTTATCTCGCCGATTTGATAACTAATCTTGTCAAACTGTGAGTCGCATGGAGGCGACCATGCATTAGATCCCGAACTGCTGAGCCTATATTTAGATATATTGCATTATGTACTGTTGGAACTTTTACTGCGATTTACTTTTAAAAAAAAACTTACTGACCGAATCATTAGCTATTGTAGACAACTGGATTGTAAACTTCAATGCATGTCAAATCGGTTAACATATTAACAAGTTGATTTATTAATTCTTAGTATAACACTATTTATTGACAAAATACTGTTATTGGAATTACACGAATTGTCACAAGCTTTCATTTCTAGTGTTCTGGATTCGACAATGTGTGCGTATAATCTGTTTGGCCAGGAGGTCAACATTTTGGGAGGAGGGGAGGTTGTGAAGGAGCTCACCTCTCTATGCTGTATCTCGACTAGCCTTGTTTACCACGCTTTACTGTATCTCATGTAACCTTGTTATACTTGCTTTATATCAATGGGCCTTATCGATGCGTGAGCGAAAAAAGACGCAAGCGGGCGGGAAAGGTGTCTAGGCATAAATT
The DNA here is from genome assembly GCA_023313725.1 of Lithobius niger. Taxonomy (NCBI): domain Eukaryota; kingdom Metazoa; phylum Arthropoda; class Chilopoda; order Lithobiomorpha; family Lithobiidae; genus Lithobius; species Lithobius niger. The sequence continues at coordinate 107,556 of JAHWFP010008429.1, read as the reverse complement.
TGTAATTTGTGTGTGAAGATAAGAATAAATCCTGAAAAACCAACATGAGTGTGTATTGGCCATTGATGCTGGATTGTCCCCAGCATATGTTTACAGAGATAATGCCTACAAAATAAATTTATAATTTTTTACCAAATTTTTGTTATTGATTTGAACACAGGTCACTTTCAATAAACATTAAGTATAAGACAGATTTAAATATATAGCAGGCCATAAGGTAAAATACTGGTAAAAAGAATTGCCATGCTTTACTTTCATGTTGACGATTGATCATCTTCAGTCAAGTCATTGTCATATGATTGTTTTTTTTTTTTTTAGTATTGTCAGCAAAAACACAATTTAATTTTCAAGCTTCGACTGTTCCTGGTAGTTAGGTATTTTTGTGTGAACATTATCCAAATGCTGAAAACCACCTCTCCAGACCTGCAGAAAAGGCTGACACTGTAAGCAGCCGTTCGGCGACACTGGTCGGAAGCCAAAACTTTTAAACATCGAAACATCGAGAAAACCGGCAAAAGAATTTATTGTGGTATATTAACGAGTCAATAAATACGGATGCAAGCCTATTTACGTTGGCTTTTGGACTTGTATGTCAGACAGCCTGAGCGTGGAATCGAACCCATGACCTTTGAAATCATACAGACACGGCCAAAGGAAATGTCCATAGGCAGCATTTAACACGCACGCATATAAATTTAAACATACACTTTTCCAATCGCTACTGGAGGGAGATAGCAATCCGTTTTATTTAACCCATCTCAAACTCATTGGTTTTTTGTCCTGTTTAGTCCATTATTTTGGTGGAGTAATACGTAGTAAAGGTATACATCCTTCATTTACTAACTAGTTTTCCCCAATTCTTAAATTTCCCCACTGTAACCTGGTTATTTGGTTACGTAAAATTCACGAACCCCGCACCGGTTCCTCCAGTCCAAAACTCTCTCTCCTTGGTGGGATGAAGTTGGCATTTGACATCACGATCTCGGACGGTAAATTACGTCAAATCTATAGATTTAATAGAGAGACAGTTTGGCTCTCCTGTACTGTACTTCAGCTTTTTTAAACTTTAAACAAAACCAAATCTTGCTTTCATACCAACTGTCACTAGCATTTACATACTACCTCCGTGAAACTCATTTTTCTGTCTTGTTTCAAAAAACGATGCAACAAGCTCTGCTCTTAAATAAGGCTCATAACATCCTCATGCCCTAATTAACTTCCAAATGGTTTTTTTAAGGTTAGTAGCGGGATTTGAACAGGTGTTTACTCAGTTTGGGGACATCAAGTACGCTGACCACTTGGTCACAGAGCCGTAGCAAATTGAGAGACTTCCTTTTTTCCTCATCTCGTAACTGTCCCCATTTGGGTACTACTCCCAAATGGGGACAGTTACGAGAGGTTACGACTGAGGAGGTTATGCCAGGCCAAGTAAAACAATCACTACGTTTACGTCACCCCTTAAGCCTTCGTGCACCACGAACGTCATGTGACGTCCTCGCCAAATGTTTCTGACAGACCAGCCCCAGAATTTTTGAATTGTCATACGCATGTATGTTATAAATCACATACCACAAAATAAGAGAATTTGTTTTCACTTATAACCCAACAAATTGTACATAAAAAGGAATATTAAATTTGATTAAGCAGACAATGTCGGCTTTTGTACTTTTCACCAGAAAATTAGGCCTTGGGTAGTTAATTATGAAATTTTAATTTAAAGCATTAATTACTATGTAAATTAAGCTCACGAATATTCATGCATAGGCATAAATTAGTTGACAAAGTAACAATGCATTTATTTTTAGCATTGGCAGACAAGTAGGATAATGCAAGGATTTGGGAATTAGCATGGTTCGAAGTGTTTGTGAAAGCGATTTTAGCTTTGAAGGCCAGTGCGTGGTAAGATGGAAAAACACCCAGTCATTTAAAGCTGTGAAGACGTAAACACAGCTGCAACAGTGGTGTGCACAGAGGAGCAGCATTGCCCCTGCCCATTTCGCAAAATGCTCTTTTTGTGCCGACGTTTGCTGATGAGGCGGTGTAAAAGGGCCTACAAAGGCCCCAAAAGGGTAAACAATGGCTAAAAAAGGGACGATAAAAGGAGCAAACAAAAAATCAATAAATAAAAAAATTCCTCGTAATAAAACTTACTGTTTCTTTTACTAAATGTTGCACCCGCTCTCTCTGTGGTCTGTGCAGATGATGTGGGTAAAATACCTACTTGGCCAAACGATGACAGTAGATTGGGGAAACCATGTTAACCATAACAAAAGACCCCCTGTCATAAGTTGAACTCTCTCTCAGAATAAGCAGAAGCTTAGTCTTGACAGTTTACACAACAAATTCACAACACATAAGAGTAGCACACTTTCCAAACCACACCTTCGCTCTATCATCTTTTGCTCTTATATTATACGGTGGTCCAAAAAAAAATGGGGGAAAAAATATTCTTCTCCATATCGCTGCCCTTACGCAGTTATACAAAATGAACTACCCATATGCAAAAATTGGACCAATTGATACGAATGGGTCGGTTTTGAGTTTTCAAGTTTCGGTTCGGTTTTTTGCCAAAATTTCGGTCGGTTATGATTCGGTTTCAGTTTTTTAGAAACCTTAAAAATATTTCCTAGCAAACGAAAAACAATTAGGCATTGCAAACAATTTCGCAAACGAAAAACAATTAGGCCTATGGCACCAGCAAACTTATTTCTTTATTGTGTACTGTGTCGGACTGTCTAGGTCGGCTAGTCGGCGATCGCTTGGGGGGGGGGGGGGGGGCCTTGAGGCTTAATGGGGCGTCGACAGCTAGGGATCGCTGAGGGCCCAAAGGCCAGAGGGGCCCCACTTGGGCCCCGAGCCTGGGCGCAAAACCGTATGTTTGGTAAGGAAGTAGGCAGGCCGCACGTGACGCAGCTGTCCCATTCATTGGACCAGACTAAGAGAGCAGCAGTCATGCTTCTTGTCGCTGCCAACTTCATGCACTCTTCGTGTTTTTATTCAGAAAAAAGGATAAAAAAGTAGCACAGCAAATTAGAATTAAGAGCAAACTCTTTTTTTGGCATTGATTTGTTTGGTGTAATGTTAAGGTAAAAAGAGAGACCTTCTATTATATAAATTGGGGAGCGTGCGGGGGCCCCCTTTTTCATTATATACGGGGCGTAGCGACAGGGGTTCCCCCCCCCCCCCCTCCGTCTGAGGAGACATTAGAGTAGGCAATTTCGAGTTGTCGAATTGCAAAATAGGATAAATTTTCACTTTAAATTCATGTTTCCATGTATACTGGTTAATTATCATCATTCGGTCAGTTTGAAAGTAAAGTTCATGATAACGGCTTTTTTTTTTCATTAGTTTTCGCAAGATTTATGTGTAGTATGCGAGTAGCTGAAACGCTGCCCCTGTTCGTTTCTGGTCACTTCACTGCAGTTCTCCTCCCAGCCACGAGACTTGTCCCGAAGTTGAGGGCAACAGCAACCCTATGATCTCTTAAATCAAGGGAGAAGAAATGAAAATGGAGTATGTCGATTTCAAAGTGGCAGCTTTTATACAATAATGCTTCAAAGTGTTTCGGACAAAACTAAGTAAAAGGTTTCACTATTTTTCACCTTTCGATAGTCCACTTAAAAAAAAATTTCTACCTACGACAGGAGGCACAGCATTTCATCGTCATTCATTATAGCCTAAAAGTCTAAACTGAACTTGATTAATTTAATTCGCAAAGAAAATGTCTAAAAAAACATTTTGCTGGCCCCCAGCCAGGCCAGCTAAAAATGGTTTCTTTTTTGCCTAAAACATACTTAACCTGATAATTTATCATTGCATTGTCCTCAATTAATGTCTCCCTGGAGGCTTTTATGTTGTTTGTAGACGCCTGCTTGCATGACCCACTGCGCATGCGCAGCCCTCTCTATATACGCGAGAACGTGGTTGGACTCGGTATACATTTTCCTCTCAATCTGTCAGGCGATGACTCGAGAGGGGAGTTGGGCGGGCTTAGGTGAAGTATGGTTTAGACAAAAAAGAAACCATTTTTAGCCGGCCTGGCTGGAATCCGGCAAAATGTTCTTTCTTTGTTTGCCAAACATATTAACCTGATAATTTAGCATTATCAGCAGACCTCGTCAAACGCGGTGGCGGGCACCGATCTGACGGGGCGCCCCGGGTTGCAAGCAGGCTTCCCCCAAAATTTTTTTTTATGAAAAATTTGTACTTTATTCAGAACGGGTAGTTGAAAACAGGAATTCGGATCTCTTTCGTAGGGTTTGGTGGCCCTGAAAAGGACCGTTATTTGTGAGGGACTTGCATCCTTCTGTGGCTTGCTTCTTTCCATGGATGGCTTACTTCCTTCTATGGACGGCTTGCTTCCATCTGGGATGGCTTGCTTCTGCTTCGTTCTGATTGTGCTTAAGGGTTGACCACTGTTCTGGCTGCGACGAGTGGTCCCAGCCGGTGTAGTCCTTTTTCTTCCCTTGACATGCTTCTTAGGTAGTGTGAGGTGAATGTTGTTGAATGTCACCAGGAAGCGGCTTGTAGAATTTCCTCAATTGGGGTGGCGTTATGAAATGCCCATGAGGTCGAGATTGTTCTAACCTCGTGTGCTGTTGCTCTCTCTCTGCTAAGGTTGGCTTTATCGTATGCAGCGTCGATTGTTTTCCTAATCCAGCGGGAAATCATGGCGGCTGAAGTTTCTCCTGTTTGGAGATCAACGGGTAGGAACAGTTGATTTCTGCCTCTGCGGATGTCTTCGTGTTGGGTTCTGGTGAGGTAAAAACGGAGGGCTCGGATGGGGCATAGAAGGCAGTCTGGTTCATCCCCTGTTAAAATAATGAGTGCTGGAAAGGTTATAGGTTTTGTAAGTTCAGAGGGTTTTTGTGTTTTGGCCCGAAACCCCGTTCTTGGGTGAAGGGTTACTGAAGCGAAACTTGGGCCGAAGATGCAGAAAGCCGGGTCGGCTGAAAGGGCTTGGATTTCAGAGCAGCGGGCGCTGGCAGCTAGTGTCACGAGGAAGACCGTTTTTCTGGTTAAGAGGTGGCGGGAGCTATCTTGCATTGGTTCGTAGGGGGCTTCCATCAGAGATTGCAGGACGATTGACAGGTCCCAATCTACAACTTGTCATCTAGATGTTGGACGATCGTTTTCAAAGGAGCGGAGGAGGGCTGAGGTGTGGTAGTCATCTAGAAGGTTAGTTTTGTCTGCTGCTTTGAATACTGAGTTTAGAGCTGAGCGATACACAAGGATTGTCGAACCTTTGAGTTTGCCGATGTCAAAGAGGTCGGTAAAGAATCTCAGTAGTTCTGGTAGAGTGGGGTTGATTGGGTTCATTTCCCTTGCGAAACACCAATGAAACCATTTGTCCCAAAGGCTGTCGTACATCTTGTTTGTTGATTCCCTGGTGGCTCTTGAGGCGATGCGGGAGGCATCGTCTTTATGAATTCCAGCCTTTTTGAGGAGTTTGATGATAGTAGCCACGCGTGAAGGTTTAGACTGGGAAGGTTTGGGTGAAGTTTCGACCCTTTTTGTTGACACAGAAGATCTGGAAGAGGAGGCAGGGATCTTGGTGTGTCCACAAGTAGAGATAGTAGATGTAAGAACCAAGGTGCTGATGGCCATAGAGGGGCTATGAGCAGGAACAGGCTTTGGCTTTCGTCCGCTTTTTGTAGTTTGGAAGTAGTTTGAATGGTGGGAACAAGTATGCGTACAGATTGTTCCATAGGTAGGTCAGGGCGTCGACTGCCAGAGCTTGGTTGTCTGGGATCGGGCTGATGTAGTGGGAAAGTCTGGCATTGTGCCTCGTGGCGAATAGGTCGATCATTGGGGTGCCCCATGTTATGAAGAGATATTCGCAGATGGATATCTTGAGGCACCATTCTCCTGTTGGTGGTGAGCGGCGGGAGAGGGAGTCTGCAATGACGTTGCTGTTCCCTGGGATATGGAGGGGAAGCAGGGTGATGTTGGAAATGCAAAGGTTGAGAATTTCTGAGGTCAGGTTGTGGAGGAGTCTGGACTTGGTTCCAACTTCCCTCTTTATACACGCCAAAGCTGTGGTGTTGTCGGCTTTTATTTGAATGACTTGACTTTTGATGGTCGGTAGGAAATGATGTATAGCGAGGAGGGATAGCACGGAGCTCGAGGTAGTTGATGTGTTAAAGTTTCCTTTCCTGTCAGGTTCCCGAAATTTCCAGGTTGCTTAAGTGGGCTTCCCAGCCCTGGCTTGAGGCATCTGTGAAGATGATGTGGTTTGGGGAGGGGGGGCCCTGCTGAAAATGAACTGCAGAAAAACTGCAGAAATGGAATGAAACTGCAGTTTAACTGCAAAAAAACTTTAAAAAAACTGTAGTTAAACTGCAGTTTATGTAAAATTCAACCACAGAAATTGGGGCTCGAAAACCAGCAGTGTGGGCCTCATATAACACGGCGTGCCAACGCAGCTAACCCAACACCCCCCCCCCCTCCCACGTGCATTTTGGGCCTATCTACAGGTTATTTTCTTTACTACGCATTTTTTTAAAAATCTTGATTGCACTGGTTTTTTTTTTGCCCTACTAGTCAGTAGTGTGATCGACATTTGGCGATGACAAAATTGTCATTAATAAACAGGACAGAAAGCCAAATGGGCTCGATTACTAGTGATCAATTAAATACGGAATGGAAAAGATTTACATAAATTTTTATTGTTAGTTACCGAATTCTCTGAACAAATTATTCGGCAATAACTATTTGTAACAACATTGACTAACATATACTGTGTGGTGCCTTTAAGAAAAATCCAGGAAGTCGTCCCTACTTTAAAAATGTTTATGCATGCTCATGTTGGACATGGTACCACCACCGACAAAGTTTTGACCTTGTTGATGTTATGGTAATATGATGACTACCGCATCACCAACTTTAGAATTAAAGTGACCGTACTTTTCAGTTATTTTGTTCCAAATGCCTGTTTTTCAGTGTTACACCCCTTTTTGCCAATCCGATCTGATACCGATATACTAATCGAGTACTAGGATCCGATAACGAATATTTATTTTTTTTTTCTTCTAAAATTTGGAAGCTAAGCAAACTTTAGTTCAACTTGATTTAAGAAGTATAGGACATTGTTAAGAAAAATTGTCAGTTTTATTAATTCGATGATAATTTTCTTGCTCTGTTTGTCTATTTTGGAATTGACTTTGTTATCTACCTTCCTTTCTCTCCAGGAAGTTGTTGTAGGGAAGAGACTGCGTCTTTCTTTAGACAGTTTGGCCGGTATAGGTTTTTTTTGGGCGGAAGGAGGGAAATGGCGTAACGTGTGTCACTTGGGATTTGTGAAAGTAGGAGTTTTTTTTAATTTTGTTTGGGGTGGGGAGCGCCAAAATTATTAGTTGCTCCTACAGAAAAAAAGCCTAGCTACTGCCATTTGGAACTTATTTTTGGTTTTGCTAAATGACTTGCGGCCAACGTATTGACTTAAAATTAGCTCTATTCGAATGCTGTCGAAAAAAGGGTAAAATAGTGTATTTGATCGTAAATTTTTGGCAAAATTATCGAAAAAATTAAATTTCACTGATAAAGAATATATGGGTGAAAAGTGCACATTAACAGCAATTTAAAAAAATGTAAAATAAAAGCAGTTATACTGCAGTTTGTGGAAGTTCAACAAGATAACTCCAAAACTGCAAAATAACTGCAGCTTTCAGCAGGCCAACTCGGAAACTGCCAAATAACTGCAGTTTACCAATATTGAAAGTGACGTTGTGTCACTTTTAAAATTATGAACAAAGTTTTATGATACAAGAAAGGGTTGGTATGATGTAGAACAATTAATGCCAATTGACTGTTTAAAGTCAAGCCAACAGTTGCATAACTTTAGCGGATATTCATAAAATACAAAACTTGGAACCGTACACATTAACGCTTAGTGATTGGCTAGGTATATAAGGCTGGATGACAAGTTTCATCATTGTAAGTAATGTGAGAGTGGATTAGGCTAGGTATCCTTGTATGTTAAGAATAAAACTAGTAGAACCGAAACATCCATAACTTTGCACAAACAGCCTATTCTACAGATTAAGGTTTGAATGGTAGCTGGAATTTATATTATGATTTTTTTTTATTTTACTACCAAAAGCAGTTTTTGGAAAAAACTGAAGTTTAACTACAGTTTGAACTGCAGTTTGAAGTGCAGTTTTTTTTGAGGTGGGCAATTTACTGCACTTTTTTTCTGCAGTTCATTTTCAGCAAGGGGGGGGGGGGGTTCGTGGAGTGGGACCGTTCTGGTGAGGTTCATGATGTCCGTCTACCAGAGGAGGCTGTTGTGACGGAAATCGTCGTGAAAAGGGGATTGATGGTCCAGATTGAGATGAGGGTTTGACCAGTTGTCGATCCGGTGGTGGTGGAAGGGTCTTACCATCCATCGTCCGTAGGGAACGAGTGCTGCAAGAGTGTCCATCTTCCCGATGAGAGAGTTTAGTTCCCATAGGCAGAAAGTTTTTTGGTTCTGGAATTGGCGAATGTGATGAAGAAGGTCTTCTACCCTGTCGGGTCATGGAGAGATTCGGGCCGATGAGTTGAATGAGGTGCCTAGAAACGTGAATTTTTGTTGCGGGGTGAGGCGAGATTTGGGGAAATTTATGCCGAAGCCTAGTTGGTTGAGGAGATTGATTGACTTGTTCGAGGCGGCGGGGGTCCTGACTGTGTAGGGCCCAGTCGTCGAGGTATGCACTTGCTTTGATTTGATGTTGGTGGAGGTGAGCTAGGATTGGTTTTAAGATCGTGGTGAAGACTCTTGGTGCTGCGTTTAAACCGAAAGGAAGACAGCGGAGTTCGTAAACCTGTCTGTCGTAGATGAAGCGGAAGAATTTCATTGCGGATGGGTGGAGTGGAACGTGTAGGTATGCGTCTTCCAGATCTATGGCGATTGTCCAATCGTTCTGCTTGAAGGAAAGACGGATGGATTCCAGTGTTTCCATTTTGAAGTGGGGGTTGTCGATGTACTTGTTCAGCGGTTTCCTGTTGAAGATGAGTCTTTGGCCCCCTGATTACTTTGGGCTGGTGAAGATGGAGCTGTAAAAACCCGGTCCTGGGTTTTGTTTTTTGATGATCGCTTCTTTTGTCAGGAGGAGTGCAATTTCTGACGTGAGGGAGTGCGACACTGGAGTCGCGAAGTTCCATGGAGGGTTTGTTGAAAGTGGTGGTTTAGAGAGGAAAGTGGCCCGAAAGCCTTCTTTTATGATTGTGAGGCCTTCTTGGTTGTGCGACAGGGCTTACCAGGCTGGGAAAAAAAAGCGGGTCTCGCGCCGACAGGGAAGCGAGAGAGCCGGTGACAGTCATTGGGTGCGGCGTGAGTTGCGGCCGCCGGGGGACGAGTGTCGGCTGCAGCGGTCCGGAGTTGCGGCGCGTTCTGGTTAAGGTGTTGATTGGAGCGTGAGCGCGGTTGTCGGTCGCGCCGAAAGGGCTGTGTCTTGCTAGAAGAATTATCATTACGTGCGACACTCGAGAAGGCGGTGGCTTCTCAGGAGGAGACCGGACGTTTAGATACCTGATTGGTTTGGATGACCGAAAGGCCGTTTTGTCTTGTCGGACACTCTTAGGTTTGCGGGAGATGTCCAGATGAGGTGTGAGTGTCGGGATTAGTCCTCGGAAGAGCGTGTCCGACTCATGAAGCGGATTTAAGGGCAGCCTCTCTTAGGAGTAATGTGTTATTAAATAATGTTCGTGTAGCCCAGTTTAGGGAGTGGTAGGTTGCAAAACACGCTTTTAAAAAAAGTTGAGAGATGAGGGAAGACAGCTTATGGATTACTTCGGGACTCGCGTCGGCCGACAGCTTCTCACAAAGAGCGTTGACTGCGGTGTTTAGAACGTCTGCAGGGGTCGTAGCGGGTTTTAGGGGGGAAAAAGTAGGATATAAGGAATTTTTTAAGTCATAAATAAGGAATTTTTCACTAAAAAGTAGGTAAAAATTAGGAACTCCTCGGCATAATATCAGGCCTTAATAACAGTAAATATGATAAAAGCTTACTCGTTTCAAGAACATTCTTAAATCTAGGCTACCAAATCCAATTCGTAATAATCACAGAGACGTGAAATATAATATAAGCATTCTCTTCAGCAAGACTGCATCTCTACTATTTTAACAGTATAACCATTGGGGGGGGGGGGGGGGAAAGGAGTAAAAAACAATATATCGCTACTACGCTATTTTTTCATCATCATCTCACATTTGTTGTTTAGTTTTTCCTAAATAGCCTAACTCCAAAGTCGTTTGAAATAGTCTTGAAGTGTAGGGCCTAATCCATAGTAAAGCTCGTTTCGAGCTGGTTAAAATCACTGGCGTGCACAGGAGGGGGGAAGGGCACGGAGGGGGGGGGGGGAGCCATTGTCCCTGCTCTTTCGAAAAAATGCCCTTTTTACTCTTTTTGTAAAAAGAAATATGTCGTATTTTGGTTTTCTGGCCCGATAAACGCTGGTGCTGCAACCAGAGAAAGAGCCTAGAGGCCTAGAAAGGGGCAGAAAGGGGCAGAAAATGGTGAAAAAAAGTGACAAGCTTAAAAAAGGTTAAAAAAAAAATTGACGAGCAAAACAAAAAGGTCTCCAGAAACTATACTTCAGCCTGCTCTTTTACAAACGTTTCCCCTGCCCTCTCGGTGGTGCTACTGGTTAAAAATGGTCTATTGGAATGTTAAAATCGGTCATAATTTCGCGTTGTAGGACCGCATTGTACATTTTTGTTGTAGGACCCTAGATTAACATAACAAATTTCGACTCGCGATGATTTAAGGAAAAAGGGCAGCGGCAGTGTCCACTATAACATACCCAACGGCAGTGATACATTTTTATTTTATTAGCAGTACATGAAAATCTGCTGCACGCAATTGAAGTTCGACGATCTACAAACTGCAAATAACAAAAGGTGCAACGAAACCATTCCAATCGGAGCTGGCTCACCAAGCTCAACGCACATGGTGACGTAATGCAGAACACTTAAGGTTTTCAATACTCATTCATTGTATCGAGAAACGAAATTACAAACAGCTAGTACCAAATTTAATAGTGGAAACATAATAGTAGGCTAAACACTTAACCAACAATTTATACTTGACGTTGACGGTAGACTTGTGAAAACGAAACCGTGGCGCAGAACGCTTCGTTGCGTTGAAAACAAGTCAGGGACCTAGTACGCCAATGAAGTTCGTGCCTTACGTATTGAACTCAAATATTATACGTTATTTTATTAATTTACTCTCAAGTTTACAAACAAAATAAGCATGGTTGAAAAAAAAGTAGGGAACTGTACATCTTAAAACAGAAAAAAAGTAGGAAAATAAGGAATTACAAAAAAAAAGTAGGAAATAAGGAAAAAGTAAGAACTCTACGACCCCTGCGTCTGCCTGTGAAGCGGCTCGTAGGCTTAGACGTAAACATTTGTCGTTGTCGTACAGGACGAAAGAGGGCACTTCAATCCTTTTAGGGATGGTTAGGGGTGATCCGAAATCAAGCTTGACTTCACTGCGTAGGAATTCACATTCCCGGTACGTATCGAAATTCTTGGGATCAGTAGCGCCGTCACCGTGTGGTCGGAAGAAACTTGATTCACGGCCAGGCCGTGGCGCTGGGGGTTTGGTGTCGAGTAGCAAGGGATCGCCTTTGCCCAAGAGAGAGCCGCCGTTCCGGAGTAGGCAGGTTAGTAGAGTCGTCGACTGGCCTAGCAGACTGCGGGGTTTTGCGTCCTTGTCGCGGAGAGCGAAACCAAATCCGGTTTTAAGACCTCTGTTTATTACCGGAGCATCTGCAGACTCGGAAGGTTTATACAGGAAGCAGTCTGGGACTGTGTCTTCGACTGTCTTGAGAAGGGATGCTAGAGAGACGGTCGGATCGTCATTGTCGTCGTCCGGGAAATGAATGTGCTTTGCGGCAGCCGGTGGCGTCAGGGCGTGTCGCGACACAATAGGGTCGACCGACACAGAAGAGTGCTTGCGTTTCTTAGCCGAAGGGTCGGAGGTGTGCGACACACGTTTGCGGCTTTCGTTTCGTGGCTCGTTGTGGATGCGACCCAGTCTTGTGTGTTAGCTTGTCGTACAGACGAGGTTCACGACGGGGAGGCATCTGCATTTTGTCGGTGAAGCGACGGAAGACGGAGTCGACGAGGTCGTGTGCTTCGCTGCAAGTGACGCTGTGTGCCCTGCAAGACGATTTTAAAGACAGGTCGAGTGGTGAGTTGCTGACGAAAGGCCCGCATGAAGAGAGGCTTCTTGGAGCTTCCGTTTGGCATCCCGGAGCAGCGTCTTGGCGTGTCGTACATCTTCTGACAAGACTGACGGGGCGGGGTGCGTTGACCGTCTTGTAGCGTGGAGTCGTCGTCGTCATCGCCAGCATGCACGTCCCGTTCAGTGTCGGGCGTGCAGCGGTTGTCGCGGGCAGGTGGGATGGCAGGAAGAGAAAGAGCAGCATCCCAAGTTGGAGCAGAGACCGACAGGGCGGCTTCCATCGTCGTAGATGAACGACACGAAATTCAAAATCCAGGTGGGAGACGAGGTGACGTGAAGGAACCTCTGGAGGAAAATGAATGCCGAGTCCAACCACGTTCTCACTTACATAGAGAGGGCTGCGCATGCGCAGTGGGTCATGCAAGCAGGAGTCTACAAACAACTTAAAAGCCTCCAGGGAGACATTAATTGAGGACAAAGTAATGCTAAATTATCAGGTTAATATGTTTGGCAAACAAAGAAACATGATTTAGTCACAATTAAGTTTTTCCGAAACCTACCATCCTGAAGAACGAATACGAAAAAACCCCAAAATTTGCTTGACAATTTGTTGCAACTGTGCTCACTGGAAGCCAGACAATGGCGGAAACGGGTACTAGAATAGCGTAAAATGCTTCAGCTCTCCGGACCCGCTGGGGGAGCTTATAGCACTCCCCCAGACCCCCTAGCTTGGTTTTTCAGACCCTTTCAAAGGCAACATCGTATGATAAGTTGGCAAAATAGGGGTCCTATACGGGGGTGGGGCATTTCAGAGTCCGCACCGAAGGCCCTTGAGGGGGCCAGTCCAACACTGATTGTGTGGTATATCAAGTTATAAAGATTCACTAAAGCAGTAACTTCAATAAACACAGTAACTTGTGGGCATTATGCCAAAAACAATTATTAAAAAATTTTTTGTTTTAATATTTGTTTTGATGCAGTTATTTTGTCTTCATTTGACTGCTGACTTACATCCGGGCTCGGCGAACCCACAGACACAAAATATATCTTGTTAGCTAACCACAGAGATAGTACGTAACTAGGCTTAAGTCAAGGCCGAGTGAGAGGCGGCCATTCAGTCACCTGTTGCTCCAAGCGCACTCAATTTGAAGGCAGTACAAGCAGGACTGCTGAGATTCATTCAGTCGCTCAAGCAACACGAGTCTTCCAAAAACCGACGAAACGGTCCATTTTTAAGAGGCAGACGATTTTTATGAAAACAGAAAACTGTGGTTCGGTTATCGAAACTGACCCATCTCTACTAATTGAAGCAGGTTTAGGGGTCCCTATGAATTGAAAGAAACAATTTCTAGTGTCTTGCAAAGTACAATAAACGCAATTACTGTCTCGCGAATTAAAACGTTTTCTATAATAACGCACTAGTTATTATATTCATTATTAATAAATTGCTCTTGGGTTTAGACACACGAATGATGGCTACTCGTAGATCTTCTTCTGAGGTGTGGCTCATTAGAATGCCCATTGAAACACTGGTGATCGTTCTACCTTAATTCGTGCTTTTGCGGTGTATGTAAGGCCAATTGTTGAATACGCAAGTCAAGTCTAGGTCTCCACATCTGATTAAGGATATTACTTTGTTGGAATCTGTTCAGCGATCTTTTACCAAGCGTCTCCCTGGTCTCAAACTTTTACCCTACTAACAGCGTCTGACCATTCTGGGTCTTGAATCGCTTGAACTGAGACGTCTCAAAGCGGACCTTTTGTGGACTTCGATGCAAGGTTTTGTGGACTTCCTGCGAGGTTTTGTGGACTTCGATGCAAACAAGTTGTTTTCGGTTAGAGGAAACAGCCACACTAGGGGCCACTATTTAAAGTTGACTGCTGGGGAGGTGAGGCGTGACTGCACAAAATATTTCTTTTTTAGTCGCATCGTCAGACCATGGAATGACTTGCCATCCAAGTTAGTGGGATCGTCGAGTCTTAAAAACTTTAGAGCCGGGCTGAAAAAGGTTAACTTTACAAAATTTCTTAGATGTTTTAATCTTTTTATTGTGTATATTTGTTTTTTATTGTATAATTCTTGTATCCGTATGACCCTGCGCACTGTGCATAGCTCGTATATGTTTTTGTTTCTTAACTTTTGGGGGCAGGTGTTAGTGGATGTTCAACTCATCCCTTCCTGTTTTATTCCTTTTGCCAACTTTCGCCAATAAATTTGCTTAAAAACAAAAAAACTTTCAACCACTAGACTACCCTCAAAAGGAGATACGCATCGGAATAACGTACGCAGACCGGGTTACTGGCTATTATACTAGGAGGGAGCAGAGCGCTGGTACGATCACTCTTGGGTCTCCAAGTAAAGATGTTAAAATACAGGGTGGCCCACAAAAAAATGACAACCCAAAATGCTCTGGAAGATTTCAGCCCTCTCCTGGTTCTGAGGGGTGCTAACTAGAAAAGTTGGACTAACAAATTTTGGGTTGTCAGTTTTTTTGTGGACCACCCGCAGCCCATCCAAGTGAGGAGGTCCGTCTTGGGATCATTTCTGACGTTCATTCTGTTCAGTAATATAGTTTACCACATGTACCAGTAAAAGTATGATTGAGTCCAAAACAATATAATTCCGTTGGGGGATCGGCTTTACTCTTTATGTTGCAAGTCGCTTCTCTTACATCCATTAGGGTCATGCATGTTTTACTTTTGGATCACTAATCACATAGCCTACGCAATAACTAAACACAAGAATTGAGGTAAGAATATGTTAGGTACGTCCGATACAACAATTTAATTACATCACCAAAGCACGATACGGAGACCGCCATTGTTTTGATGGAATGAGGAGAAATTAATGCAGACAGATGGTACTTAGCGTTTGAACTGTTTCAACAAAGTTAACTAGGCCTAGTTAGTTCCGGCGAACATATGCCGGTAGAGTAGGCCGCTATGTTGTTACACTGTTTCGTTTGTTGTCGCACTGTTGTTTGTTACCGTTGGGGCCCCAAGTTTGCTTGCCTAGCTTTCCATCTAAAATACATGTCGTAATTATTCATTTATGAGTGATTGTTACTACTAATCAACAGTAGTAATTGTTACTACTAATCAACAGTAGTAATTGTTACTACTAGCCAAGGCCGTTCGACGCTTGAGCTACTCACAGCCAACAGAGCTATCTCAGTCGACTGCGAGTCGATATCAATACAGTCGACTTCACACAGCTGAAAAGCTTGGCAGGAATCCGTAAGTTTTGTTTTGGGGTCGATTAGTACTACTTACTAGTAACGCTTTTTTTGTATCATGAAAATAAATTCTTCCATGCAGTGAATAAAGCTGGTTCTTAGCTCATTTTTACAGGTATTGCTCTGGAGATGAGCCCTTCTCATAAGGTATTTTCTAATTTGGCAAGTGGTTCAAGCGCTAGGAGCCACTAAGCTCTAAGTGACCAAATTTATTGTTTTACATTGTTTTAAACATTGTTATTATGTAACAATGCCAAACTGAACATTAAATAAATCTGTAATACTAATCCACCCAAAACCCAAACTGGTATTGATAAACAAAAAAGGAACGTTAAATGTTTAGAGTAAGGGTCTAAATGTCAAAACCTAGAAGGAACACGGACAAGCTTTGACAGTAAGGGTCTAGATATAAAATTTTGTAAGAGGCTGATAAGTATTAGACCCTTACTACGCGGTGGTTAGGTTAATTCTACTCTGTTCGGACAGAACGTGTGTATGAACGGTTGTAGCAGGTTTCTTTGTTCTTAAAATATTGTTATGGAACTGTAAGAACATAATTTTCTTGTGAAGTTTGGCATTTTGTCTTTTGATGCTTTAGAATTTTTTATTATATTTCGTAGATTTACTATAGAGGATAACCAGTAATGCTTTCTGCTGCAAATACCCTGACATGTTACTAAATCGAAAAATAATTTTCAACAAAAAGCAAAGCAGCAAAGGTATACCATACTGCCACTGGATCATCACATGGGTCATTGTAGGAGGATTTCCACTTTTTCGTCAAAATGTATTTATTTTTTCACCACCGGGTAGAAAGGGTCTAACGCTTACCAGCCTCTTATTAAATTTTACACCTAGACCCTTACTGTCAAAGCTTGTCTGTGTTCCTTCTAGGTTTTGACTTTTAGACCCTTACTCTAAACATTTAACATTCCGTTTTTGTTTATTAATTCGTGTTACTTTTAGAATTGCAGCTAAACTGTAAAACAGTGCAGTTGACGGTCCAGTAATAGAAAAAAATCCTTTAATCATAAGTCTTGCAGCTGACGTTTGCTAATTGGCATTGTTGCATAATAACAATGTAAAACACTCAATCTGATCGTTTAGAGCTCCATAACCCCTGAACCACTTGACCAATTAGAAAATGCCTTATGGAAAGGGCACATCTACAGAGCATACCTGTAAAATGAGCTAAGAACCAGCTACATAGGACAAATGGTTTGACCTGTAGATATGACAGACGAAAGGTACATCCCCAGAACAAGACCAAGAAGTTGTCTATTTGGCCCCTCTACGTATCTCGGGTTTGGCTCGGTCGAATTTCACAATTTTTGGACTGCAGACAGGCCTTGACTAGTCAAGGCTGGATTCCAAATTTGGTTAAAAGTTGTTTAATTTGACGGAGTTATAAGCTCTCAAAGTTGAAAGTTTAACACAGAGATCCTAGGTCGACCCTTACTAACACTGGCTATCGCCAGTGTTAATAAGAGAAGCCGCCAAGTATCTAAAAACGTCGGCCTTTGAAAGTGGTGATATAATTCAACCAGGGAAAGACTGCCAAGGTTAATCCTAATAACCAAATTAATGGCACCTACTAATACCGTAAATCGTGTATTAAAAGCCCACTCCCTAAAATGGTGCAAGTCAAAATCATGAAATAGTGGAGTTAAAGCCCACCTTTCAAATTGTCGTTTTTCTACGAAAAATTATCTAAGTTATATGATGTGAATAAAGATAGTACGGCTTGCTATGTTTACTGGACCCCTTCTCCCTCTCTGCAGTAATGGTGGACTCGTCCTTTAGCTGCTAGCATCGAATTTTTTGTAGTAGATGTCCAGAAAGGTTAGAAAATCGATAATGCTTGATTTAAAGCCCACCCCCATATTTTTGCCAAATTAACCGCATAAGCCCAAGTTCGAAAGTTAAATGAAAACTAGAAAATTGCTACTAGCGGTAGCAATCTTCAAGTTTTTATTTAACGTCCAAAGTATTATTCAGTGCAATTAACTTGGCTAATAGGATTAACCTTGGTGGTCTTTCCCTGGTTGAATGATATCACTACTTTTAAAGGCCGACCCTTTTGGATACTTGGCAGCTTCTCTTATACCAGTTTTGGTTTTGGGTGGATATCACAACTTGCACAGGCCTTGAATAAAAAGAATCCCACGGTCTAATCGTCACAAAATACCGGCAAACGGCGTCTACAGTGGTTTGAAATAGATATAATGGGAAATCACACACACCACCTGGCAGAAACACAACAGAGTTCCTTTGAATTTTCGGTGAAGTCAACACCCGTTCACCTTCTTCAGAAAAATGTCAACAACGTAAAAAAACGTCGAAAAACTACATGTCTATAAAGTTAGCGAATTACAGATTTATAGACATGTAGTTTTTGGACGTTTTTTACGTTGTTGACAATTTTCTGAAGAAGGTGAACGGGTGTTGACTTCACCGAAAATTCAAAGGAACTCTGTTGTGTTTCTGCCAGGTGGTTGTGTGTGATTTCCCGTTGTTATGTCTCATCGTCACCTCTAGCCTACATCTTTTGTCTGGAGATATTTTATGTCTATAAATTTTCTCATTCATAATTTTCACATCTGCCATTGCCCAATTAGCTGAATTACATCAGCCAAACGGACGAAGTTTGGTTTATTGTATGCCCTTGTTTCACATGCTTAAGTTTGTTGAATTCCATTTTTGAGCACACTGGCTAACAAAGGCTGATTTTCGTTTACTTCGCTCAAACTCAATCAGCACATCCCCCTTCAGTTGCTCCTCCCTAAGTTAATTTTAATCATGCAATGAAGTTGGAATTGCTCATTAAAATCACAATTAATTACATATATTTGGTCGAACGTCTACTTGGTGGCATCACACTACCATGCGTAACCATCAAATTCGGCACATTACTAAGACATACTTCTTTGAAAAATTTTGCTTTTTTCTTACTTGACTGGACCCTGTGCTCATGATCTACATTATGTTTCAAAATTTTCCTGGCAATGATTGATTCTCGGTCTCTTTTCTGTTGCAACATCAGTAGTTTAGTTACCATGGTGTAGCCTATTCATGTACCTTAGTAATCGCTAACTATAAAACTCACTGATCACATATTATTTCAATTTTCACATATCACATAATATAAAACTCACTGAATGCTATCCACCCAGCAACCAAGGATGGTTTATTTACCATGTCGTTGAAGCAAACAGTTCAATAATTGCAAGAATAGTTATTTTGTTAAAACTCAGTGAATTGTTGCGGTGCATAAGTGCTGAAAGGATGCACGTATAACACTTAAGCATGTTATAACAGACTGTTGGATAACAATACAAATAATAGTTACAACAATAATTTTGTATTTACGCGCCACTTCATGGCCACATGCTGCAACACCCATTTTACAAAAAGGTCTTCCCCTGTACTACTCTTTACCTGTGCAAAAATTGAGACATGCAAACTTTTTCTACTGACATGTAGACGTGATTTTATACCTTAAACAGAATTAACATGGGAGCCCTGACCTTAGCAATTAGTAGCTAGCTAGCTACTAGTTAGCCAGTAACACAAATCAATGTTATCGAGGCCAAACTTTCTCCACAAACGACACCTTCCCAAATTTAATGTTGTGGTATTCTTCGATACTGGACCCAAAACTCCTGATTCCAACAATTTGAATCCAAAGATGTCTACCGCATGGGGAATTTACACCTGTATGCTGAAATCATGTAGGCTATAAGCTCGTTAAATTAAAAGACACAGTCTGCTAGAGAGCCACCCTCAGGCAACCATTACGCTCTTAACAATCAAGCTCCAACAACAATAAATCATCTACTTGGCGGTGTGTCCATCTCACAATTACTAAGAACAAAAAATGGATTTCATCAATTTGGACCAAAAAGATCTGATATTTACTACAAAACAAAACTTGTTAAGGATTCCCACCAAGCTTTTCGGTCGTGTGAAGTCGTGATATCAAACGCCAAGCTAATCCCACCGACTAAGACTTCAAACGTTAAATGAAATGGAACATCGGAAGAATAAGGACTCCCGTCAGATTTTTTTTTTTTATTGGACTAAGAATTACCTGCTGAATAATATTTTCCTCTTCCATGTTTGGGGCAAACGCACCGTTTGGCCGTGGTTTAGGTCCAAAGTTAGCACTACGCGAGGTAGGCTGTGACGCCATCTTGTTACCGGCAGGCAGCGCCGCGCAGGAAAGCATCAACTGGGCCAAAGTCCGTCAAGTAAAACGCCAAACCCCAACCAGTTCATTACAAGTGAAACGCCAAACAGAATCCGGTACAGCTGCCTAACCTAACCGACAATAACAACAAAACCAAACTAAACTGACAATAACAACCCACTTATCTGAACTGTTTACGGGAAAAATATATAAGCTGGGAACATGGAAGAAAACGGGCTCACGTACGTCTGTCAGTGCTAGAGTGCGGCTTTCATTAATTTCTGACGGCCAAACTAAGCCTTCGCCCCACACGTTATGGGAAAATGTTGTTCAACTGATCATTTTATCATTCTAGCCCGACGAGAAGCTAATCGGAGAGGAGTCCGTATTCTACCGATAAGCCAATGAAATAATTGAAAATTACGCAGCAAGCAATTTTCATATATTTCATTTAACCTTCGAACTAACTATCACTCAGTGGAATTAGCTTGGCAAAAGAGCTTGGCGTTTGATATCACAACTTCACACGGCCGAAAAGCATGGCGGGAACCCTTAACACGTTTTGTTTTGGGGTAGATCCCTCTTTCCTGAAACAAATTTTAAAAGTATTTTCTTTGGGCATCATAACCAACACCATGAGTGCAGATTCCGGCGTGTTAAAAATCAAGTAGACGACGTTTAATTACGGCTCTTCACCACTATAAACCTACAAATTTTCCGACACTACGTCTGATTCGTACAAATCATCCGATGATCGCATCTCAGGTAACGAATAATAGTCAAGATTAAATTACTTAACGCATTAAATTGCTAGGCCTACTACATTCATTGTGTTGTATACCTTCAGCTGCACTATTTCATGTTTATATATAGTCAAGATCGATCAAACAACCTGTAACGGGGCTCCAAATGTTTTACAATCCTACTCTTATTAGTGAACGTTGATTGTAAACAAATCCTCCTGTTACGTGGAGGTAAAGCGATGAGCATTCCACTTTGAAAGTGAACGTTTTTGTAAAGCCACCCACCGCACAATTCGGCCATAATCAGTACGTTCCAAAACAACAACAAATAGTAAAACCAGGCTCGATCCATACTTACCGAAGTTCCCATTACTCCTTCACTTCTGTCATTACTCGCTGAATTCACCTTCTGGATTGGTGGTTCGGTTTCAGTCGAATTTCCATCGGCATCGCTCGATTTGTTGACAACCACGTCCGCCATCTTTGCATCAGACACGCTGGCACAGTTGCGTCATCACAAAATACTTCCGGGTTAAAGGAGAGAAACCACTGATCTGTATTGCGCAATATCTAGATCGAGAGAGTGAGAAGGAGCGTTTCTAGAGCGTACTATCGGATCCAAACTGCTGCAATAACGATAAAAGCATCAAGAGCTTGGCGCTAAATAGGGATAAAAACGTTATACAAAATATTGACGATTATTTTCAATACTGTTAAAACATTTTCGGCATTACGCTATGCCTGTCTTGTGGCAACTTAGAGCAATATACTCACTTTGTTACTCACTGGTGGCAGAGCCTTGTTTGTAGATAATTCTTGATAATACCAAGGGTAATATTATCCTTGGTAGGTGTCCTCCCGTCAGATCGAAAACCCATCAGATTGAAATGGTCGAAAATCCCATGGGATAGAAATACCGTCGGATAGAAAACGTGATTTTCCCAACAAAATTTTTTCGCCATCAGATAGAATTTTTTTTCCATCGAATAGAATTTTTTCCCTATCAAATAAAATTTTGTTAAAAAACTGCGAAAAAAGTATGGTGTAAATTGTCAGTATTCTTTATGGTGGCGGCATAACAGAATTGTTTTAGTGCTAATATAAACAGGACGGCATTTGGTCTCAAATCCCGCTTAGGGCATTTTCAAGAATTACGTCATCAGGAAGGGGGGAGGGAGTTGGCCAGATGATGACGTTAGCACCGATATCCCAGTAAAAGGGTGGAAAGACGCAAAAAAAAAACTATGGAGTAGTCAGGTTAGAAATGTTAGTCAGGTAGTCAGGTTAGAAATTACGTAATACTGCCTAAAAATTAGTTAAGCAATTGATGACGATCGATGACGAAGGAGGGAGGGGGTTAAAAATGGCCAAATTCTTGATGACGTAATACTTGAACGGCCCCTCAGGCAGTCTGACGTTTAAGTACAAAAGGCAACGTAAATAGGTTTGCATCTGTATTTAGTGCTAAATAATCGTAGAGTTTGCAAAAAGTAGAATAACACACTACCACACTTATAACATAAAATTAGGGCTTGAAAATTTTCTTAATCCTATTGTTTACTTTTCTTCTGTAGAAGAATGGATTGACTTTGGGTATATAATTCTAGTTTATGTAAAAAAAATCGCATTATAAATTTAAAAAATAATTGCCGTTATATCGAAAAAAAATCCCGTGGATAGAAAAAAATTCCCGTTATATCGAAAAAAAAAACCCAAAATTTTTCTATCTCACGGGCCATGCGATACTGTCTATCTGTTGGGTTTTCGATCCGACGGGCCTGAATCTCTAGACAATACTAGGAGTCTATACTAGGCTCCTGGTAATACGATGATGCCTTTCACAGTACCATTTTTATCTAGGCAAACCCAACTACCGTTTTCAGTGCAGCAAATCGCAGTATTTACCGTATATTTTCCTCTTTAAAATACCTGCTTCATCTTCCGTAGGTGCAACGTTCCGAAAGGGTTTGGTGTTAGCACTCCCTTATATTCAGTTAGAAAATTATACTACAGTATAGTATGTCCCTTCATGTTACTGAACCTGTAGTTTCTCACACAGCCTTGTAAATGTCGGAGGCTACATCTACATCATTAAATTCATATGATGTGCGTGCGTGTGAGCGTGTTTGCACCTCTACTCCTCTGGAACCCAAGCACCTACAAAGATGGGAGTAGGACCGAACGACAGATAATTAAATTTCGCTTTTAATAGGCCTATTTTCATCGCTGTAACTTGATATTATCACCCTCAAATAAGCGAAAGAACTTGAAAACCTAACGTCAAAGCTTTTTTTACCCGCATGATGTTTGTTCATGACGTCATGAGGTTCGTTCATGACGTCATAGTTTGTTCATGAAAACCTCCTCGAGCAAAGAGAGATGATCTGGAAAAGGATGCAGGGCCGGACGACGTATTTTGCAACACACCACATATACATCTTAAAATTGGTTTTGTATTAAAGTGGCACTATCACCGATTGAGATCAGACGAATTCTGACAACATCTAGCGCTGTGTGGTACCATCTAGCGTTTGCTTGCACCAAGCGAAGGAATGCATAACGGCATTTCTTTTAACGAAACAAACAAGCCACGACATCCTTAATTATTGAGTGAAAATTTGGTTCATCCCTGTGCACCTGCGAGCAAGTTATAAAGGTTAACAATATCAATGTCGCTAGATGGCGCCACGGTATTTTCGTTCGCATTTCAATCGGTGATAGTGCCACTTTAACCAATGAATTGATGAATTGATGCATGGAAAAATCAAAACAATAGATTTGGTTTTAAAGTGGCACTATCACCGATTGAAAGCAGACGAAATCGGACAACATCTAGCGCTATACAGTACCATCTAGCACTTCCTTCCACCAAACGAAGGAATGCATAACGGCATTTCTTTTAACGAAATAAACAAGCCACGACATTTTAATTATTGAGTCAAAATTTGGTTCGTTTTCGTGCACCTGGGAGGAAGCTATAAAGATTAACAATAACATTGCCGCTAGATGGAGCCACGGTATTTTCGTTCGCATTTCAATCAGTGATAGTGCCACTTTAAAGGGAGTCATACATTCGTGTTTCTGAAGCACGGAGGCGCGTGGATTGAAAGAGCAAAGCGAGCGATTTCCACATAAACTAAACCTTTTCAATGTGTGTCTCGCTTTGCTCTATCGTAGGAGCATCGTAGGAGATTACATTTAACGTTCTGTAGATGTTTCTCCAAGTGAGGGATCATCAGAAAGAAAAGTGATAAGACGCCCAAGGAAAAATCTGTACTGAGCAGGACGTAAAGAACAATATTCTTAAAATAAGTAAGACAAGAAAACCCATATAAAGTGTATACCAACGCAAATTACAAGTGATGTGTGGTTCTTGGTGGTTACATTGATTCAGTCACGTTTCAGAGGAAATGTCTGCGCTGATTGAGTGAGCGAAGCAAATGAAAATCAGCGTTTGTCATCAGAAACAGCGCTTTTCTGATAAATTGCTTCATCTTAACTTTTTTGCTTGACTCCTTGGACGTAAAAAAATAATATTAACTTTCTCTCGAGATAACCAAAATCGCATACTACACTCTTATAATTTGCTTGACCGTTTTTCATGTGGAAGGTCTGTCGTATCATAAGTGTTGCAGCAAGAAATCTCCTCGAGCACAGCGAGACGACGCAGATTGAGCGAGCGAATCGAGCGACTTCGCTAGTTATATATTATTTCTTAACTCTATAATTACAACATGGCGCATTCATTACCACTATCTTAAAAAATAAATATGTTAAACAATTAATTTCGATCCGCTTTAAATACATACCTAACAACATAAGGCTTGTTATTTATTTATTTATTTGTATTACTTAAAAAAAAGTCACACGTTTGGCCTCAACGTAAACTACATTAGAAAATAAAAACGAACTCGTTTGATCTGTATACTATGGTTAACTGATTCGAAGTCAGAACAGCACAGGAACACGAATAACCTTTCCTGTAAGGTTTCAGATTCCACAGTGTTCAGTCCAGGTGAATTCTTACTGATGTATTCCAATGGGTTTTTTTTTTTTCATTTTTTTCTTTACCGTTTTAAGTTTTGAAAAGGAGACGACTTGACTGTAAAATACTGAAAAAATTACCTAAACAATTAGGTGTATGTGGCTGCGTGCGTATCGAACTCTCGTTTTCTAAACCAACTGGTAGTAAATCTTATCAATATAAAAAAAAAAACTACAATGTACTCACAAATTTGTACTCACAAATGTACTCACAAAATCGCCTGAAGGGGGAAGAGAGGGTTGAAAAAAAGTGTTGTGATGGGGGAGGGGAAGTATGACAAAGCCTTACGTATCGGTAATGCACTCAAATTTGTTACATTATTTTCGCTAAATTTTTTCACTAATTTCTTTTAACTAAATTATTTTGCTAACTTCTGTTTACAACTTGACATTTATATTTTTATCAAAATCACTGGTCATTACGCCCTTGGGTACTAATTACAACTTTTAATAACGAACTCATCCAGAAGAAATGTATGCATTTGGTGGGATTCTAGAAAAAAAAGTAGGGGAAACAAAAGCTGCGGAAAATAAACCTGAAAAAAAAAACAGCCAAAGAAAAAACTGCGGGAAAAAAACCGAAGGGAAAAAAAGCAGCAGAAAAAGTAGCCATAGAAAAAAAAACGTTTCCTAGTGAAACTTCCTTTTACCTGCTTGATGAAATTCGAGCCAAATGCAACTGACCTAACAAAACATACCAAAAAAAACCAATTTGGCTTCTTTTTCCGCAGAGCTTTTTCCTTCGGCTTTTTTCCATGGCATTTTTTTGCAGCTGTTTTTCAGCGGCGTTTTTCCCACACACAATGCCAGGAAGACCCGCATTCCTAACCTGATAGCGTGATGGATTGAGACGAAAGTTCTGCTTTTGAGAGCTTCTTGGGAGCGCTGCTATGAAGCGTCATGCTTCGCTGACCTTCATGTCTCGTGTCCCCTTTAACTCGCTCCTGATGATAAGCTGTGGGCTTCCCATTTGAAACAGAATGCTGGCCAAAACCACATTGCCTCTTCTGCAACCCAAACCCGCGCCTTACCACCTCCTACTCCTTACCTCTCCTATTCCACAATCCTAAGAGCACCCTCTGGCCCCACGCCGACTCCTCTCCCCTGGTCCCTCCATCCAAGGAGTC
>JAHWFP010008429.1:65387-80363 GCA_023313725.1 Lithobius niger | reverse complement strand
GTAGGATCGCATTCGTTTCCCTAATCAGCCTCTTCCTACCCCTAGCTCCCAATCCCTTCACCATCTCCCCCACCATATCATCTTCCCCAGCAGCTTTCCCTCCCTCAGAAAAGCCAAAGCTTCCTCAAATTCTCCCACCATTACACCTCTTGCCACCCCCTCCCTCTCCTCCATCTCAACGTCCTCCTCAACAACCTCACAAAGCTCCCTCAAAGCCTCAGTCAGCATATTCTGGACAATTTCCACATCAAATTTTCACCTCTCCCCAACCCCCTTGTCCTCACTCAGAACCTTTTCATTGACAAACCTCCAGAATTTATTCCCTTCTTCCTTTGGAATTTATTCCCTGCTTCCTTTTTTTGAAAACATTACTCACCATAATCAACAGACATTGTTGAACTTGTATCATTCCTTCCCTCCCCCAACTGAGAAATTCTGAGCGGTCCCTTCTGTCTTTGATAGTGTCTTCACCAATGAAACAACAAATCGTTAACCACCAAGATTGGGGAGTAGTGAAAATGCTGGTATTTGGGGGATTGGGGGAGTGTGCTGCTGTTTTAGGACGAGATGGGTACTTTGTACAATAGGCAACAAGTCTTCATCTTCCCCACCCGCTCTCCAACTGGTTTGGAGAGCCGGTGGGGAAGATGAAGACTTGTGCTGTGACATGTGGGGTTTTGTGGAAATGCTGAAGAAAGACTTTGGAGCACGTGTTGTTGGATTGCTGGTGGCTGGAGGATCTAATGGGGAAAGATGAATGGGGAGGGTAGGGGTGGGGAAGAGGCCGTTCGTTGGCTCCTTGGATGAAGGGCGGGGGGAATAGGGAATTAAGTGGGGAAAGAGGGTGCTGATTGTGTGAAGGAACAGGAGGGGAAATCACTAGGTTTGAGGAGGGAGAGAGGGCAGTTGATGAGTGTGTGGTTTTCGTTTTGGGGTGGAGGCCTGGTGGGCTACGGCCATTACCCTGTTTCAAAAGCGAAGCCAGTAGCATCAACATCATCATCTTCAGGCCAGTAGGAACAGAAACAGTTCTGTTCAACCGGTCCTGCAATTCGTATAATGCGTTAGAAGCACTAAAAGGAATGCTTTCAAAGCAGTTTTAAGTTAGTTAAAGTGGCACTATCACGATTGAAAGTCACCAGAATCTTGTAACATCTGGCACCATGTAGTACTATATAGCGCTTGCTTGCATCGAGCGAAGGATCGCACAACGACCTTTCTTCGTGGATTCATTGATAGAGTTATGCTTGAATGAAATAGCCTAAGCGGAGGAGAATTAAAAGTAAATTTCTTTATTTGAACTGCCTCAGTTGACGGTTTTTGTTTCTTTGGTAGTCCATGGTGTCAACTGCCTTGTATTCCTTTTTACTTCTTTATTAATTTTGTATTCTTTCCATCCTTACTTGAGCTGTAGCCTAATCTATATGTGGTTACGGTATAGAGATCAGTGATGCAAAGATAAATAAACGCAGCATCCAAGCAGTTGGAATCAGATTATTCTCAGAAAACACAAGTAATTTGAAAGACGTGGTAAGACATCGCACGAAAAGGTACCAAATGGTACTAGAGTTTTTCTCATATCATTGCACTACGAAGTATATATTCGTATCATTTTGTAAGACTTAATTATATTGATTATTTGTTTAGCCTAATCTGTATATTTGGTCCACATTGATGACTTCAGTTGGTCGAAAAAAATTTTGCTTCAAAAAGTGCGTTAATAACCTAAACTATAGTTTTGCTTGATAAGTTGCTTTTTCAAATAGTATCATTCAGTTGTTATTGCGTGAGGTAAGGAGAGGTAAGGATATCTAACGTAATATCTTTTCTGGTTTTAATTTCAATAATTAACTCCCCTCCGACTGCTTCTGCCCATTATTAGTGGGGCAGAAAAGTTAAAATTGTAAATATCTTTTAAAAAAGGGATAAATTAACACGTGTGGGTCGAAAAAATAAACTTAAAATGACGATATATTTTGTTGGGACAGCAATACTAGTATTGCTTTCCGGACCAAAAATAAATAAAAAGTACTTGAACTGGAAAATATGTTAAATTACACTGTAAGGTAACAGTGTAATCGTATTCGTTTCGCCCTTGTACACTGTAAGGTTATTAATCTTCATTTTTAAGAAAGTAATACAGGGGTAAAAATAAAAAAAAAATAAAAAACACAACAGCAAAAATTGTACACTGAGCCTTGATATGCCTGTGGTCTTCTTTTTCACTGATTGACTTAACTGGGATACTAACCGACTAACTCAATGAAAACATAAAATCCATCATAATGGCTTAGTGTATGATTTCTCTGTTGTCCTATTATCAAGGATAGCGGTCCTTATGTAAGCTTCAGCATGAACTTCCATGTAAACGTCAAACTCTGAAATCCTCTAGTTTCTCCCAGAATTGACACAGACCAACGAAATTCGGTGTTTGGAGTCGTGTCGTAACTATTTCGCTGCATTAAACATTTTAATGACAACAATCGAAGCGTTCGACGTCCATAGTATGGACATTTCTTGTTGTTGTTCTTTTTCTTGTTGTTGGGACTCTTTGCCGTCACCTGGAGATCAAACCAATGAACCGATTTTCAAATTCTACAGCTTAAAACGTAGGTACGGGCATGGCCTAGGGCCTTTGGAATGCTATTTTAATGTGACTTCAATATTCTTGTGACGGATAGCCAAATAGGCGAGAAATTTTGCTTGCAACTAGAGATCAAACCAATGAATCGATTTTCAATTTTTATAGCTTAAAATGTAGGTATTAACAACGACCAGGGCCTTTTGAATGTGATTTTAATGTGACTGCAGTATTCTCGTCGACAGAGCATTTATTATTGTAGAGTACTGGGCAGAAATCATTAAGTGTGTACCGGAGCACTGGGCAGAAATCGTATAGGTTCCTGTCATGTTAATAGGGAAAATAAACTAATCATGGATGGTCGTTATTGTGAGCGTTCGCAGCGAGCGGAGCCTATAATGGACAACAAATTGCAAAATGTTGATTAGTTGGACTTTTGTAGTCTGGGTGGAGACCAAACGATAGGTCCGAAGGGAATGAAATTTGGTACATAGCTTGAAACCCCCAAAAGTATTCCTGAGCTAGAATTTGCCGTAAATTGACCAATTATTATGGAAGAAATTACTGGTTTTGGAATTTATTTCTAACACTCACCATTGTAAATTTGGAATCATAAATAGTACAATCGTTAAGCAACAAAATCATGCACATCGAGCTAAAATCATGAAATTGGGTACACAAGTCATTCTTAGTAGTACAAATTGAACAAGCCATAGAAACCCCCGTGAAAGACCTTCCAAGGGTCCCCAGCACCCCCAGAACAAAGGCCCCCCCCATCAAGGCCCCCCCCCCATCAAGGGCCTCCGTCACCCCTCCTCCCTGAGCCTTGACCAACAAATTCTTGCAGATCGAGCAACAAAAATGAAATTTGGCACACAAGTCATTCTTAGCAGTACAAATCGAATCAGTCAGGAAATTCCCCATGAAATGCTCCCAGCACCCCCCTGTGCCCCCTCACTGAAGTTTGACCAACAAAGTCGTGCAGATCCAGCTAAACGCATGACGTTTTATACACAAGTCATTCTTAGCAGTACCAATCGAACCAGTCCTAAAACTCCCCATGAAATGCACCCAAGGACCCCCAGTGCATCCCCTCATGTTCCCCATAAGACTTGACCAACAAATGCTTGCAAATCGTGCTAAAAGCATGAAATTTGGTACACAAGTCATTCTCAGCAGAACAAATCAAACCAATACCCCTAAGGTCAACCCAGCACCCCCTTGTGCCCCCTGATGCTTGACCAACAAATTATTGCAGATCGAATTGTGGCAAGCAAGTAATTCTTAGCAGTACACATCGAACCAACCATGGGAACCCCATGAAATATCCCCACTCCCCCCCCGGCTCTCGCTCCCCCTCCCCGGCTCTCGCTCCCCCTCCCCTTACCTGAAGCTTGACCAACAAATTATTGCAGAACGAGCTAAAACAATGATTTATTTTTATTATTAAATTAAATGTGAGATGCCTGTTCAAAACCATGACATTTGGTACACAAGTCATTCAAATAAACTAGCTGTCATACAAATAAACTAGATGTGGAACCCCCTCAAGATACTCTCCCAAGGCCCCACCCATGCCCCCACCCTGAGGCCTGACCTACAAACTCTTGCAGAAAGCGCTAAATGAATGAAATTTTATACACAAGTCATTGTTAGCAGTACAAATCAAACCCACTACGGAACTCCCATGAAATCCTCCAAGGCCTTTCCTCATGCCGGCTTCATGAGGCTGATACATGAAAAATTCTTGTTGATCGTACTAAAAACATGCATAGTGGTACACAAGTCATTGTTAACAGTAGAAATCGATCCAGACATGAATCCCCATGGAATACCACCAAAAGCCTCCCCCAGAAGAAATGGAACTACAAATGGAATCCCATGAGATACAGTAAAGGCCCCTCAGTGCCTACCTGGGTCCGCTTCATGAAGCTGATTGATGACCAACATATTCTGGTTCTATTTGTACTACTAAGAATGACTTGTGTATCAAATCATGTTTTAGCACGGTCAGCAAGAATTTATTGGTCAATAACCTCATAGAGGTGAGTGTGGTGTGGGCGAAGGAAGGGGCCTTAGGGGGTATCTCAGGGGTTCCATAGCTTGCTCGATTTATAAGTTAAGAATTGACTTGTGTACCAAATTTCATGGCTTTTAGCTCGATGTGCATGATTTGCCCAAATTCTGGCCAGTAACAGCTGTACTACACCTGGAGATCGAATCAATGAACCGACTGTCAAGTTTTCTAGTTTAAAACGTAGATATGAAGACGGCCTAGGGCCTTTTGAACGCTATTTTAATGTGAGTACAATTGTTGTTGTTCTTGTTGGGGAAATTTTGCTCTCACCTAGAGCTCGAACCAAAGAACCAATTTTCATTTTTTTATAGCTTAAAATTGAGTATTAAAAAGGCTCTCTTATAGCAGTTATTTTAAGGTGACTGCAATATTCTTTTCGTTGTTAGTCTTGCTGAACAAGAAAAAAATAAATATTAGCATTAAAAAAGCTTAATACGGATATAAGCCTTAAAAAACGTAAAGTTCTAAAGGAACAGATATTATCATTGCTCCAGCTTGTTTTTTTTTGGGATGCTCGAGATTCTTTTACACGTAGTAGTATGTAGGGCTTACACTAGTATTTTATACACTTAAGCATTTTTTAAATAATCTAGTAAACTGCATAACAATTATTTAATTTCTTTACACAAGCCTAATAACTTTACAAACTGTTAACCAGACGCCCCCTTTTTGATTGCAGATCACAAATGCTACAATCTCGGCGAATGTTGTATCTCCCTTCATCTGAAGCAATGGTCCAGTAATGATACATGAAGTGTACATAATAATGGTTGAACAGCATGAACATCGAGCAGCTCGATATGTGGCTTTTGGTTTTATAGTTATGGCGGCAGTAGGTCACGCTTGCTTGTTGCCATTTGTTACTCTTCACCTCAAGCATCTGGGTCTTTCCGCTACACAAGTAGGACTAATGCGTTCAGCCCAATCTGCCGTTGCCCTGTGCAGCATCCCCCTGTGGATCCGGATTGCCATCCATTACAAAAAACGTCAACTAATAATAGCGGTATCTTTGTTCATTTCCATCGCGGCTTATTTGACAGTGTCTGCCATACCATCAATGTCAATGAGCACATACAATGCAAAATGCGTCATAAATACTTCCAAAGTGATCTTTGAAGTGCCGAAAATTCATACGAACATGACAGAATCAAAAGAGCTAAAGAAAACACTATTTAAAGCAACATCTGAATTGCCGCTGAAAGTCCAAGCTGCTTCAACGCCGCAAAGTCCTATCGTAACTAAGCACAGTGCATCAAACTCGGAACACGCAGAACGCCATGAGGAAGTTGATTCCAGGCAGTGGAAGCCCAAGGAACCCTTTCTTCAACAAACTAATTACATCTCATCATTGGATTATGGAGAGGACTCTGCTCACAATGTGAAACATTTCGTTAAAAATAGTAAGATTGCGCAAAGACAAATGCAAATTTCTCGAGAATTTGATTACCGTATGCCACCAGAGAATGGTAAAGTTTACGATTACCCAGAAGCAGAACCCGTTAGAAACAAAAAGGTAGACAGGCGACACTTTGCAGAAAGTTCTGATTATCAATCAAATCCAGTTTTATCAAATTATGTGAACAGTCAGGCAAAACCTGTAAAGGCACACAGCAAATTCCACACAAATGAGTATGGGACATTGATCAAGACTATTCCACGTCACTTGGCGATGTACGATTCTCCTGTTGTCACAAGGCAGGAAATGGATGGAAGGAAAATGTTAGTCGAGGAAGTGAAGCCTGTCTTTCCACCAAATAAAGATGTGTACAGTATTGTCAAACGAAGAAATGTCGCTGAGGCATCTGGCCGCAAGACTAACCCACTGCACAGTCCACATTACATTAGTTACGACTATAACGATTACTCTTATGAAATACCAAATTACGGACAAGGAGCAGATACGGACAGAAATTATGAAATGTCAGATCTGTCGCAAGAGCTCTGGGAACGACTGCGTTTACCAAGAAGCAACATTCACCATCGTATTCAAAAACGTGTTTTAAAGGTCAGGCCTGTTAGTAATACGAAAAAAGTTCAAGCCTTACGAGTCGAGAAGAACATAGAAAATAATCCGGTATTTTTTCTTCCAAATAGTGAATTGAAGAACGGAACAGGGAGACGTCTATTACAGCTTTACGTTGATTTTGACAAAGGCCTGAATTTTCCTGATGAAGAAGAGCTACCGGTATTTACTGAGAAACCAAGAATGCACGAAAGAATTAGTCCTACGGAAAATAAATTTCCAGCGGTGGATAACACGTTAACAGCTAGAGACAGAAAACAACCCCCAGAACCATTGCACAATGACAGTGCTGCTGTAAATGTTATAACATCAGTAAGTCCTTCTATCAATAATAAGGAACTTACTAATACCTCCCTCCTAGTACAAAACATTTTGGGCCACAGTGATCATTACGCATTTCTTCTGGCCATGGTATCCCTAATAATCGCCGACTTGTTTCGATCTTCTGCCACAGTAGTGGCTGACGACTGCTGGTACGAGTTTTTGGATGACTTAGACGAGTTACAACTGTATGGCAAAGACAGAGCTCCGTCACAGTTGTTGTCGGCAATTGCTGTGTTCGGTACAAGTATGGCTGTTGCTGCAACTAGCTGCTTCATGTTTGATATTGACCATTTTAAGATTCATTTCTATGCATACGCAATTGTCGTTGGAGATGCCATGGTGTTGGCTTTGTGCTTTCCCGTGGTGACGACCAAGTTTTCTCTTTCTTGTGATCCTCCAAGAGCCATGCAAAGGCTCAAAATACTGTTTGCAAGTCCAACAGCAGCGTTGTTTGCTATCACGGTTGCCCTTGGGGGAATGTGGACTGCTTGTAGTCATGACTATCTCTTATGGGCCATCGAGGATTTGGGTGGTAACGATTATCACTTTGCCTTTGCAGTTACCGTTGGCCTCTCGTCAGAAATGTTGTCTCCATCACTTGCTAAATGTCTCGTAAGGAAATTCAAAATCAGCAAGAGTTTGTCTTTGGTCGTGTTCATTTATTCAGCCAGATTAATGTTGACTGCTGCATTGCGATCTCCAATTGGACTAATACTTGTACAGTTCTTGCAGTTTGCATCAGTGGCAACGGTGCACCTTATTGTAAGGGCCTACACATTACATATAGCTGACCCAAGTCTCAACCACGTCGTGCAATCTAGCCTCTCGACAATGGTGCATCGCTTTGGCCAGGCTTGTGGAAGTATTATTTTTGGCCCACTTTACGATTACTTTGGGTTTAGCGGCATGTTTTTGACGGCAGGTCTTACTGCGCTGGTGTGGGGTCTGTTTCTGTACGCCGTTCACAGCCGGATGACTGTCGACAACAATGAACTTTGTTTTAAGTGGCAGACGCCATACGTTTGTAAAATGGAGACTGTTCCTAGCCTACTGGAGAGTGAAAGTGATGATGACTGGCTGCAAGATGCTATTAAGAATGATACATATAAATTAAAAACGCCAACTTATTAAACAGTGTTGTAGCATTATACTTTTGTTTTGGATAACTTGTAAGTAGGCAGTGTACATATTGTTGCTCTAGTTAGTGATAGTGAAGAGACGATTATGTACAAGATGAATCAAAGATGCATAGATACACTGAAGGTGCGTAAATACAAGGTACACTTACAGGTGAAATGGAGTGGCACGCCCTCCACACTGAGGGCGCATAAGTGGGAGCACCACGGGGAGGGGGAGGGGTTGTTGTGCAACATTGGACAAAAATACTTTTTGTCAGAGGTGTAACAGCAAGCCGACAAAAAGTGTTTAACGCAAATTCAGTGCTTAGAATTTGTATATCTTAATACTTACACTGTCTTATGCTCATAACTCCTAACAACACCTGACGATCATTAAACATGTCGACTGGCTGTCCAGAACGTCCAAAACGACAGGCCCAAATTAGCTCCAGTTGCACCAAAAATAAAAATCACGCAATTTGGGTCAAATAGTCCTGTCCATGACTTCCACAGATGATGTCCATTTCAGACCATTTTGGAACTGATGTGGACCTTTTTGGGACATCAGCTTGTAATTATTTTCTCTGTAAGCAACAGTTGTTTGCTCCTAATGTAGTAGTACCTTTTCTAAACCAACACATAGCTACATCACAATGCTGCTGTCATGCTTTTTTTTTTAGAGACAAGCGACCACTAGCTGCCATACCCGAGCCCGGGGTTTTGTTTTGCGCAGGGATTTGCATTGTGATGTTAGGGAAGACTATAGCGACCACTTTATCCATCCAACCATCGCCATTTTTCAACTCTGGAACGGTACCAGATAAAGACAAAAGGTTTTTACCATTACATTCAGTGTCCAAAAGTTGTATATAATCAAGAGTATCAATGAATAAAAAAAAATTGGAAGTATGAAGCCAAAATAGCCCACAAGTGGCCGGAAGTTGCCAACAAGTGAGCACATCATCTATGTAATGGTACCAGATAGAGATAAACAGTTTCCGCCATTAGATTCAGTGTCCAAAAATTGGTTAAAAGAAATAAAGAAAAAAACCGAATGTATGAAGCGTAATGGCCTAAAAGTGGCTGAAGTGTACAGAAGACCGTAATCACATCGAGGATTTGGGTGGTAACGATTATCACTTTGCCTTTGCAGTTACCGTTGGCCTCTCGTCAGAAATGTTGTCTCCATCACTTGCTAAATGTCTCGTAAGGAAATTCAAAATCAGCAAGAGTTTGTCTTTGGTCGTGTTCATTTATTCAGCCAGATTAATGTTGACTGCTGCATTGCGATCTCCAATTGGACTAATACTTGTACAGTTCTTGCAGTTTGCATCAGTGGCAACGGTGCACCTTATTGTAAGGGCCTACACATTACATATAGCTGACCCAAGTCTCAACCACGTCGTGCAATCTAGCCTCTCGACAATGGTGCATCGCTTTGGCCAGGCTTGTGGAAGTATTATTTGGCCAGGCGATTTCTTCCTTTAACCTTTTGAGAACATAAGTTAGAACCGAACACTTACGAACACTTAACAGTAATCTCCTTGATTTTGCTTTCCGGTTTAAGGTGAAATGGGGCCTAGAAGTGAGACACGGGTTCATTCCAGTGAAAATGCCATTTGTGGTTTCACTCTATAGTCTCTTGTAATAATGGAAATTTCTCCAACAACCTAGCTAGTCATGGCTTGCACTCGTGAAGATGAATCGGTTGCCAGTCCACAAAGTTTTTCGTGTGAAATTTTCATAATGCGATTCCATTACATCAGCAAGTAAGTATTGCAGTCACTCAGTTGATTTGAGGTAAAAACTGATGCACCTACTTGCAGGGACGATTTTACAGAAGAGAGTAGCACCCCTCCAATGTTTGATCAGTCGGCAAACCAATCAGCAAAATTAAATATCTTTTCACTAGTGGAAAACTAATTCAGGGTTACCACCAAAATACTGAAATAATTTCCCTGTGTTTTCCAAGTTTGTGACCATAGTAATTGATGTTAATTTCCAGGGTATTCCAGGAAGGACATTTTCCCGCATATTTTACCAGTTTTACTTGTTTTGTGGCTCACTTAGTGCAAAAGAGTAGCCCAAAATAAACTTTTAGGTGTTAACACAGAAGTTCAACGGTAGATTTTATTTTACCACAAAATAGGTTTAATGCACTTAAGGACTAGGCCTAAAATTGTGACTGTTTTTTCTCTGAGCTTTCTAGAGTTTTTTTGTGACAATTCCAAAATTCCCTGAGTTTTCCCAGAGTTTCAAACGTAGCTTAAATTTCCTGAGTTTTCTAGGTTCTCCAGTTTGGTGGGAACCTTGTCAAAACACCTTGCCAAAATTATGCAGTTAAAAATTACGTTTAAATAACGTGTTGGTCTTGTTGGTTCAACTGAAAATCTACACCCCAGATGTGTCTCTGGAACGCTAAAAGCTACGTTTCTTTCTTGCTAGTTATTATACAACTAACACAAGTTGGTGCGCAAATTTCCCTATATTGGTCGATCTACAGCTAGGAAAATATACATGAGCATGGCTAATATACCAAGTCCGCAAATACGGATTACACTCCTCCAACTTAACGACGTGCCTGACTAGTTGCTTGAGGGAGGTGATATGGTCGATGAATGGATAGATGACCCTGGCAAAGTTCACTCCCTACTACTTATTGCCAGCCAGGGTAGTGTACAAACTACCATGCTTCCTCAGCTTAGCGGCTTTGGTTTCTATCCTGGCCTATTTTGGACATTATAACTGATCCGTGCGGTCAATGAACGTTTCTAGGTTCGCATCCCTCGGTTTGCTACTCCCGTGACTAGACTAGTTTTTCCTTTTAAAATGTTAAGTATGGTTTAAAATTCTGCCGGTTCATCAATACGAGCAGTCTGCTGTAGATGATTACCACCAAATGACAGCCATTTACCGCTATCTACTTCTGTCTAGCCCATACTTTCAACAAGTGAAGGAACACACAAATTAATTTCTTTTTATGAAGCAAACAAGCCACGTGCTTCGTAAAGAGAATTTGCCACCAACTGAAAATATAAAGAATCTATGTGGCGCCATCTACAGGCAGTGACATCGTTAACCTTTGAGTGGCTTACTCCCATGTGCACGAGGAAGTACCAAATTTTCTCTTCAATAAGAAGGCGGCATGTGGCTTGTTTGTTACCTTAAAAGAAATGGTGGTGTTTATTCCTTTAAGTGCTATAGATAGTATCAGATAGCGCTAAATGATGCTAGATTCTGCCGACTTTCATTAGGTGAACAGCCACCTTTAAAGTGGCACTACCACCGATTGATAACCGTACGAAAATAGCATGACGACATCTAGCGGCAGTTAACAGTAACAGCTTACTGCCCGGTGCAGGAGGATGTACCAAACTTTCGCTTAAGTAAATTTTCGCTTATGTTTCGATAGCGTTGTCTATATTCTAACCACAGCATCCACGTTCCAGATTCTCCGTCATCCTACAGGCTGATACGGGTCACGTGATCTCATTTTCGTTATGAAAATCGCACGCTGCTGCTACTAGTGCTGTTCCATTTTAAATTTACC
This sequence comes from Lithobius niger, assembly GCA_023313725.1. Lineage (NCBI taxonomy): Eukaryota > Metazoa > Arthropoda > Chilopoda > Lithobiomorpha > Lithobiidae > Lithobius > Lithobius niger. Next base: position 68,690 of record JAHWFP010008429.1, on the reverse strand, counting down.
GCTATTTTCTTTATATTGCTCGAAAATTCTACGGTGCTGCATCTAGGTGTTGAAAAGGTGAAAATGTGCCTTTAAGGAGGTCGTGGTTTGTTTCGTTAAAAAAATAGAGTTGTACATTTCTTTCGCTTGATGCAAGGAAGTGTTAGTACTAGATAGGGCTAGATGTTGCCAGGTTCTGCAGATTTTCAATCTGTGATAGTGCCCCTTTAATTATTGAATGTAAAGTTGGTCCGTCCACGTTCACCAGGGAGCAAGCAGTAAAGTTAAGCCTAACGACATCACAGGCGCTTTTTCCAGCTATCGACCGTTTTGAAACGCAGATTTTGAACCAGTAGGCAGACGCCATCTAGCGATGGTGATATCGTTGACCTTGATCGGTTGCTCCCTGGTGCACGTGGACGCGCCAACTTTACACTCAATAATTAAGGCGGCATGTGGCTTGCTTGTTGTGTAAAAAGAAATTTATTTGTGTATTTCTTCGTCTGTTGAAAGTCAGGGCTAGACAGAACTAGATATCGGCAAATGGCTATAGATGCTACAGCCAGTATTTGGTGGCAATCCCCCTTTAGGTGGAATGCACTTTGTCAAATGGTAAAAACACGATACAATTCAGTCCATTTGAATTCACCATTTAAATTTTCCGCTTCAATTTACCAAGTTGTAACAGATTTATACGTGCTGTACCAAGACTGGACGTCGTCTTCTGGACATATGTTTGGACATCGCATTGTGGACGTCCAAATTGGACCCGACCAAATTGGACCCGACCACAACTGAACTCGCTGTTGGACGTCATGTGACTTAGGGATGGATCACGAAATCAATAAGAAACACTTAAAGACCGCAACCTTGAGCAACGACTTGGACATGCCCAAGCACAGAATCGACTTGGAAATATCTGCCTCCGTCGTATTCCAATACTAGAAAACAAAAGTGAATTTTTTTTTTATGGTAAAGATGAACCGAAGTCAAAACAGGAAAGGCAAGGCACAAAAATGCCTATATTTTAAGCTTTAGGATACCACAGTGTTCTGCAGTGATTAGTACAAAAAAAAAAAAAACAATATACTTCTGTATTCAATTGGCTTGTTTTTTTTTTGTTTTTTTTTTACATTTTTTTACATTTGAACACGATATAAGACCGAAAGTGGCCCACTGGGCACTCGCATCCGAGGTGCGGGCTTCGTTAGGCATATTACCGTAGACTAGAAAATGAACTAGATATATCATCTTGCTTCTTCCTGTTGTACGCCGGGTTCTAGCGGTAGTTACGGCTACTAATACCTCTGATAATGTTTTGCCTTCGTGCTGCTTTGAAAGCAAAACCATTATCAGAGGTATTAGTAGCCGCAACTACCGCTAGGACTCCACGTAGAAGTGCATGTGTGTTTGTGCGTCAATTCCGCTAGAACCAAAGCACCTACAAACATGAGAGTAGGACTAAACAAAAGATAATTAAATTGCGCTGGGGTAGGCCTATTTTCATCGTTGTAACTTGATAATATCACCCTCAAATATGCGAAAAACTCTGAAAAAATAACGTCAAAGTTTTTTTTTTAAACCACATGATGTTTGTCATGACGTCATAGTTTGTTCATACAAACCTCCTCGAGCAAGGCAAAATGACCTGGAAAAGGATGCACGGAAAAAATAATCTAAAAGGACGACGTAGTTTGCAACATACAAAATATACATCTTAAAATTGGTTTTGTATTAACTGACTTGATGAATGGAAAAATCAAAACAATTGATTTGGTTTTAAAACGGTGTCAAACATTCGTGTTTCTGAAGCACGGAGGTGCGTGGATTGAACGAGCAAAGCGAGCGATTTCCACGTAAAGTAAACCTTTGAAATGTGTGTTTCGCTTTGCTCTATCAATCTTTCATCTCTCATTTTCGTAGGGGATTACTTCTGGAAGAGAAGACGTACAAACGTGCAAACAAACAAATCGTATGTTTGGAACGATGTAGCTGAAATGCAGACGTGCTGAGGAATGTGATGAACGAACTGTGTGTAACAATTGCAATTACTTTGCATCGAAATAAGCAGTGCATCGATTCTGTGACGCTCTAAGAAAGGAAATACATGAAACATGGATCGACGCCAATGGAGCGAGCGAAGCGAACAATATGGCTAGTATCTAGTTAACTTTCTAATCTATATTATTGCTACCAGGAGTGACATAAACCTATGGCCGTGTAGACTTCATAAACTCCTACTGCTCCTTATCTAAACAGCATCCCTGAAAAAAGGTAAAAGATTCCAAACTAATCCCGTTTCATTTTTGTGGTGTACCTTGTCGATATCAACCAAGATATACCATCAAGGTACACCACAAGGCAACCAAAAATACGTTATTCGATATATGCAGCCTACCTAATCTAATATAAAAATTTAAAAAATATAACGAAGCAAGAATAATTTATGACTTAACTTTGGTTTGTTTAAATAAGAACAACCGAAGTAAGTCATAAATTATTCTTACTTAGATATACATTTTTAAAGTAGGATTCTAATTCGGTTTACACTGTACTAAAAACTAACGTGAAAAAAAATCTTCTTCTATTTAATAACCAGTGTGTTTTTGCGGGGGGGGTTAGGGTCAGATTAGGGCCGAATAGTTACTATGTTATGCGTTTCGGAGGCTACGATTTGCTAGACAGCCGGGTCTTGTGGCAAATGGTACCACATAGTGGAGCATTCAAGAACCCAAGTTACGAGAAGAGTTGCTTAAAATTAGTTGTCCTGGAGGCTTCAAGGGCTAAACGAATAAACATAATTCAACAATGTAAACAGCGAAGCACAATGGCAAGGGCAAGGCTCCAAGGGGCTAAAACCATCCTCCCACCCTAGACCGTTAAGCTGAATGCTCGGACCCGGTTTCCATTGCCACTTTTTTTTAAAAGATGCTCCCCTTATCCATCACTCCTCCACCTGTTCGCTATTTTTTACCGCGTTCGATGTCCCGAATTCCAAACCAACTTCTGCGATGAGTTGGAACGCAATGCAGCAACGCTTTTTCATGCTAGTGGGCTGTGCTGGGAAGTTTCCACGTAGTTGAGGGGGTTGCTTTTGTTGCCGGCCTCCGAGATTATTATATAGATATATATATAAATCAAGAATTTATAGGGTTATATATATATCTACATATATAATACGGAGCAGGCGGCCAAGTCACCGGGCACGCCATTCCGTCGTCCAGTCAAGTACCACACCCTGTAGTGCCATCTGTTGACGGGATTCGCCTTCAAATTCGTTGGGACACTTTTCCAGCGTCTTCGAACAGATGGCGCCACTTACCA
>JAHWFP010008429.1:3839-65287 GCA_023313725.1 Lithobius niger | reverse complement strand
CCCCCCCCCCTTGCACCCCCTTGCTGCACTCCTATAGTGTGGGTTCTGAATATCTCTCCGGGTCCTTCTGGCACCTCAGGTGTTTGGTCTTTGGGTTTAAATGTATCAAGATATATCACATATGACACCCCCCACAATTACTTTCACCTCAATCCCCACAGCATGCAGCATGCGCACGGGCACAACTACTAGTATATATATATATATATATATAAAGCTCCCGTTTCTAGTATCTAGACACACGCTAGTGTGTCGCCACCAAGTAACAGTAGATCATCTGATTGTAGACATCTGATTGTTAAAAGATATTGTTGATGAAAAAAAGGCGGCGTTGTTGTGTTGCTGGACTTAGCATTTTCTGTACAGAGCGTGCGGCGGTAGGTCAGGGCATGGGTCAGGGCTCTGAGGAATAAAATTGAATTGAATTGCGGCCTCACTAGGAAACAAGCTTATACCTGAAAAATGTTTGTACCCGATTTCAGCATACTGGTGTAAATTCCCCATGCGGTAAAAAGACACACGCGAGTGTGTTGCCGCCAAGTAACAGTAGATCATCCGATTGTAGACATCCGATTGTTAAAAGATTTTGTTGATAAAAAAAAAAAAGGCGGCCTCACTAGCAGACTGTTTTAACTGAAACGAGTTTATACCTGATTTCAGCATACTGGTGTAAATTCCCCATGCGGTAGAAATCTTTGCAAATGGTTAGAATCAGTTGTCTTATGTCCAGTAACGAAGAAAACCTCAACATTAAAATGTCGGAACGTGTTCTTTATGGAGAAAAAGTTCCCTCAATAACGTTGATTTGTAAATTATGAATGAGAATATTTATAGACATAAAATTCTTCCAGAAAAAAGGTAGAGGTGACGATAAGACCGTGTTACCCTTTGTAAATTCACAGTCCTATGAAAGTTGTGATATCCACCCAAAACCGAAACTGGCATAAGAAAAGCCGCCAAGTTTCCAAAAAGGGTCGGCCTTTGAAAGTAGTGATATCATTCAACCAGGGAAAGGCCGCTAAGGTTAATCCTATTTGCCAAGTTAGTCGCACCGAATAATACTTTGGACGTTAAATGAAAACTTGAAGATTGCTACTGCTAGTAACAATCTTCTAGTTTTCATTTAACCTTCGAACTATTGGTAGGTGCCATTAACTTGGCTAATAGGATTAACTTTGGCGGCCTCTACCTGGTTCAATGATATCACTACTTTCAAAGCCGACCCTTTTTGGAAACTTGGTGGCTTCTCTTATACCAGTTTTGGGTGGTATATTTATCTGGGACCGTTTACTGATACAGTGAATAAACATATTATTGGACGTAATCTTGGGTGACTGTGAATGAATAGCCAATTGTTGATATTTATTGGCAGTCAGCTGAGATTACATCCCCTGATTTGTACATTCACCCTGATTAATTTATGAGAAATGGCGAAGGTTGGGGTGTATTTCGGAAAGGGCGACGTGATTTTGTGTGTGTGTGTGTGCATATGTGTGTATATATATATCTTTTATTTTAGGCAGATGCTACTACAGTTTCAAAATATGCTGGTAGGAAGGCACTTAACGTGCTGCCAAAAGCCCCAATTCTGTACTTAAGAGTGGTGTACTGGCAGCAAGAAACTTGCTGTTGCCATGTACACCCGATTATGTATAGCACGCTGCCAGTAACTGCTCGCCTTTGCATTCTCGCAGCTAGAAGCTAGAAATCGTCTGAAATTCCAACATGGCGACGGTTTTAGCTATGACGACTCGCAATGAAAACACTTAATTAACTGAGCAAAAACGGCTTCGCCGTTTAGAAAAAAAAAAACATTAGAGCTCGTATCCCCTTACTCACAGCACTGAAGGTACACCAGGGTTCATACCGACCTGGAAATTCAGGGAAAATCAGGGATAGTCAGTGATATGAAATACGGTCAGGGAAAGTCATGGAAAATATGAAAAATTGGTGAAAAGTCAGTGATAGTCAGGGATACTTTATTTTAAGAATGAACTGGTTGTTTTTTTAGAACCTTTTTTTTATGTAGCTTTTTTTCATTTTTAGAATTTCGTTTTTAAATTCTCGTTAGTTCCACTCACTTTGCTACTACTATCTTGTCCTATTTCTTAAATTTAAAAAAAAATTGAGAAATGTTTGCAGCCGCCTTCTATGTCTTCCGCCTCGCAACGAAAACAGCCAATAACGTGAGTTCAGAAGCGTTTGGGAAAATTGTGACGTCATGAGGAATTCTTTATATTATTAGCACGGATTATAAGACTGCAAGTATTTACTCAAACGATATCGGATTTAGCTAAAACATTTAGCGTTGCTACCATGGCAATGTCGCCTTTGCCATCGCGATTGAGTTCTAGCTGCGAGAATGCAAAGGCGAGTCGCTGCGCCCTAAGGCCAGGTTTACGCAACGGCTCGCCTTTGCTTTCTCGCAGCTAGAATTTAATCACGATGGCAAAGTTGTCGTTGCCATGGTGACATCCCTATCTGGATTAGCTAAATCTGACATCGTTTGAGTAAATACTTTAAGTCTTATAATCCGTGACAATAAGATAAAGAATTCCTCCTGACAAAATTTTCACAGCCGCTTCCGAACTCGGATTATTCAGTGTTTTCATTGCGAGTCGACATAGCTAAACCCGCCGCCATGTTGGAATTTCAGATGATTTCTAGCTTCTAGATGCAAGAATGCAAAGGCGAGCCGTTGCCTAAACGCGCCCTTATAAGCACTGCCTGCCGGAGTGCTAATAATGCGTGTTCAGAAGGGACTGTGTAAATTTGGTCAGGAGGAATTCTTTTATCAGTTAGACGATGGCGTTCGGCAACAATAAGGTAAGACTTTCGCTGTTTACCCGAGTGGCGAAGCCACGAGGGCAATAAAGCGAAAGTCTTATCTTATTGTTGCCGAACGCCATCGTCTAACATTTGTACAACGACGAGTTGTTTCTTTAATGAGTGAGCCATTGTTGCAATAAAGCTACAGTGTTAGTGCATTGTTGCCGAACCATCGTCGAACATATTTTGACAACAAAGATATGCATTGTTAGTAACCGAGCCATTATTGTGGTAGCATAACGAGCCTTTGTTGTCGGGAATGTTCTTTGCTCCAACTCCGTTTTTAAAACTCAATAACTGCAAGTAAATGCCATTTTAATCAATTTTAACTCTTTCCTTTGGGTCTTTTTCAGCTGTAATAAATGTATTATTTTGGAAACATTGACATGTAGATATTGATACGCAAACTTGATAGCAGCAGTAGGTTAGATTTACTTACATAAGTAAGAACCAAAGTACTTCGTTTTCTTCCTTACATAAGTAAGAACCCCACGCCTTCGTTTGCTATGTCTAGAATTCTTTTTGCTTATTTTAAAAATAAATAGTTGTTAATTTAAAGTGTGAAATAGTTTCATATTACTTTCGAAACGATTTGGGATACGTAAATATGGACAGCGATTGTATTTTTGCTACTTAAGTAAGAACCAAAGACCTTCGTTTTCTTACTTACGTAAGTAAGAAACCCACGCCTTCGTTTTCTTACTTATAATCCGTGACAATAAGATAAAGAATTCCTCCTAACAAAATTTTCACAGCTACTTCCGAACTCGGATTATTCAGTGTTTTCATTGCGAGTCGACATAGCTAAACCCGCCGCCATGTTGGAATTTCAGATAATTTCTAGCTTCTAGATGCAAGAATGCAAAGGCGAGCCGCTGCATAAGGCTAGCCGTGGTTCTTAGTGGTAAGACAACGGTTTCATTGTTGCAGCATTGTTGCAGCAGTGTGTCTTCATGATATAAATCCACTGCTGCAACAATGGTCCAACAATGAAAGAGTTGTACAAATATTGTCACGGATTGTAAGACTTAAAGCATTTACTCAAACGACGTCGGATTTAGCTAATTCAGATAGCGTTGTTACCATGGCAACGACAACTTTGCCATTGTGATTAAACTCTCGCTGCGAGAATGCAAAAGCGAGTTGTTGCATAAATGCGCCCTAAGGGTCGTGTTCTGTAAGAGTCGTGTATAGTGGGCTTACTGGCAGCAGCGTATTCAAGTTTCTTGCTGCCAGGATATCACTCTTCCAGTCCTATAATTTTAATTTAATTTAAATATTATGTACAAGAAGCACATATCAACTTATACACACAAACAATAAAAATAAAACCAACATAAAAATACAAACAACACAATAAAAATAATCAACACACAATCACGTGGCACGTTTTAACCAGTTTCCAGGCATCTTGCTACCGCCAATACACCACTCTTACAGTATGTGTAAGAGTAGTCTAACTGGCCGCAGCATTTTTACTGGCTATCAGCATAGTTTGTACTGGCAGTTGCCTTCTACGTCAGCAACAGAAGCAACCCCCTCAACTACGTGGGTGCTTCCCAGCATAGCCCGTTGGCAGAAGGGCTGTTACCTAGCTTTATTTTCTGATTTTTTCCCCCGACGAAATGAGTTTTTCTTCTTTCTAGCCCAGCATTTACCTGTTCGGTATTACGCCTATTCACAATTTATAAGTTATCGACCAGCAGAAGGGCGAGCCAATCCTGTTTTGCTAGGGAAAAGGGAGGACAAAGGCGTGGGCCGCCCCCCCCCCCCCCAGAAGCACGCCTTCTGGAGCCCTCCTGTGCCCGCCAAATAAAGTTTCTCCTTGGAAAATATGATGGGGTTGGACGAAATTACCCCAAAAGAGAGAAATAAGCTCATAAAAAAATTATCTTTTCGAAATTTTGGACAATGGTATCAGTCAATCAGTCATGTCAGACATGGTTGATGCCCCTTGATGCATGCCCCCCCCCCCCCTTCCATACAAAATTGTATGCCCCTGTATATCGGCTTCGTTGAGTCGATGCATCATCCCTCTTCATGGGTGGATGCTTCCTCTTTGACCTTGATTATGATGTACCAAGAGCGACATAAAGTAGGACACGTAGGACTCGACGTTGTGTATATGATAATTATACTCCTGTCGGTTCCCTCTCTCGTTCTGCATTGCGACCCCATGCAGTCAATTGTGGAACGAATGGTCGTAACTGTTTCCTGTGATAACCCATGTTCAACAAAGCTAATATTTAATCTAGTTTAGTTTAGTTCATAATATGACAAAGTCTGTGACTTGTAGCCATGCCCAGCAAGGGAGTTAATGCTGCGCCATGGGCTTGTTCAATGTTGCCTTGAAGCAATTATTTCAGCTATCTTTGTACAGATCATCTGGAAGATTGTTCCACGCATAGATAATGGCAAAATAATGTTTTGTGTATAAGTCTATTAAGTAGCTTGAAGGATTCCCTCTCAAATTGATGATGATGGCCTGTGGCCATTGTAAATGTCTTGACATGTCTCGCTTCCTTCTCTCCTCCAAAGTTGGCAGCGCAGAGAAGCTCAACCATTCCTTATAGCCCACCTTACCCTTCATGACTATTCGAGAAGCAGTCCCTGTGTGCTATCCAACAACTGAATGTCTCGCTGTAACCAGGGAGCCCATGTCACTCCAAAGAACTCCACAAGTGGTCGGATGAGAACCTTGTAGATTGTAGCAAAGTTTGCACCTGGGAAAGAGAAAGCCTGGGTGATATTCGGATAGGAAGTCAGCCATTCGCTTTGCCTTAGCAGTAGCAGCACGTTGCTTGCTTACCGACAGATCAGAGTCAATAACAAGACTGAGGTCTTTCAGTTGATCGGTAACTTTGAGTCTTATGTGATTCAGGTGATAAGGCTTTTTGTAGTTTTTGTGCCCCATATGCATAATGAAGTTATTTCCGGGGTAGAGCTGGCCCCGTAAGTTGCCTTGAAAAGATTCTTTTCACACCCTCTTTCGATGTTTCCACTTTGGTGCATGAAGAAGGTTCCTCAGTGGTTGAATATCTCACCATCCAGAGAACACCATGGTAATCAGCCTTCCCGAGAGAAGGAAGGGAACACTGCCAGCTCGTAAACATGTTCCGAGCTTACTACAATGTCCAAAGTGGATGGCTGTTGTCCTTCGACAATTCTCATGGGAAAGTCACTGAGCTGACCCAAGTTGTTAGAAAAAGCAAAGTCGAGGTATTCCGTTTTCTAATTAATTTTGGGTAGATTGAAGTCACCAGTGCAAATCCAGTTATGCCCAACCTTTGAGGTTGCTGTTATCGTCGTTGTAACTGCTGCGGTAGCAACAACAAACTGTAGTTCTACCTCTATAGAGCTTAAAAGTGAGGCTAATGCCTTCAGACAAGTCTTCTGTGAAACAGTCAATGGCTTCCACGCAGATGTTGCTGTCGACATAAATCGCAGCACCATCATGTAACCACGCAGTCCTGTTGCATCTGTATAGCACATAATCATTGTGATGATGGCCCAATCTAGGAGACACACATATCAATGCCATCATCCCTTGTTCTTCTACTCCAAATAGTTGCAGGGAACACGAGGAGCTTCCAAGAGTGTGTGGTCGAGAAGTGTGCTGAAGTGTGATGACGATCAATGTAACTCTTTACTGTCAAGTAAACCTTTTATTTTAAACTTTAAATGACTGGTAAGTTTAGTGCTGAGGATGTTCCGGGCCATCTTTACATCGTCCATCTGTGTTTCCCCATCAAGAATACTATCGTCCAACCATGTTTTTGTATGCAGCACAAAAATCGGCTTCATGGTTACCACAGTGAGCTTGAGCTCTTGGTACTTGAATTGTAAACCGTGGCAATTGTACTAGATAAGAAACTTATGAACTAGTTATTGGCTGCTACTGGTATGTCCACCGAGAATAGAAGAGTTGTTGCCACATTGTTGGTTGCTGTGGTGGGTTTGTTGTTAGTCCTTAGCTATGTTTTCTGCAAATTTATCGCTGGAATTAATGTCAAACTCGGCACCTGTTGTGTAGATGTCTTTTCCAGTTTGCGATGAGGAATGGTTCTAAATTGACGAAGTGTCATCATTTGGTGGAGTGAACACAGAGATTCCATGTTTCCTGTCCACGTTGTGGGGAGAGATGACATGTGTCCTCTCTCCTTGGGAGTCATGGCAGGGGATGAGGGTGGAGGTGGGTATCCATCACACCATCATGCTGTGTGGCAGGCTTTACAAGAAGTGCTACCCTTGAATTGCTCACCTCATTTCCAACAGAAGCCGAACACAGCACTCATCCGTATCCCCCAGTCGAATCCCTGTCATTCATCACTGGTGTGGAATTAGGCTTCACGTCAGTGTGTTGATCTTCAGTTTGATGGTAAATGACGGATCAGTCCTTGACACTTCAGTACCTCAATACTGCTGTTCCACAGCGCTGGTTTCATTATAAGATCCTGAGTTTTATTCTTTGTTCGAAGGCAGAAGGTGGAGTAGGGTTTGTTTCTTGTTGGCACTTTGAAGAATTGAACATGTCCGACCCCTTCACCAGCAGTGGTGTAGCTGCATTTGGCGAGGCCATTGGCAAATTAGGCTTTGGGGCCTCCCCCCCCCCCCCAACATCAATATACAGAACGGACCATACAAAAAAAATTATCACGAGTGACGAATTTTTGAGGTTATACAATTTCGATTTTTTTTTCAGTTATTGTGAAAATAGGAACCATTTTGTCGTACTCCAGTTAGGTACCTATTTTCATTTTCATGAAAGATCCCCTGCCTGCATGGCATTGGCTCCAGAGACAAACTACACCCCATTCATTCATGACGGCCGGCTCAAGAAAAGAAAGCTCGCCTCGCTAAAAGCTTCTTGCCGCTTTTATAAACGCAAATTAAAGCCTTTTTTTTAAAAGGTAAATAGTTTTTATTACACGTTTTTTTTTCGGGGCCCCCTGAGCCCCGAAAGAAAAAATGTATAATAAAAACTATTTACCTTTTAAAAAATGCTTTAATTTGTGTTTATAAAAGCGGCAAGAAGTTTTTAGCGAGGCGAGCTTTCTATTCATTGAGCTGCCATGAACGAATGGGGTGAAGTTTGTCAGGAGCCTATGCCATACAGGCAGGGCTTCTTTCGTGAAAACGAAAATAGGCACCTGACTGGAGTACGAAAAAGTGGTTCCTATTTTCGCAATAACTGAAAAAGTATGACCTCAAACATTTTTTGCTAGTGAAAATTTTTTTTTTGGACCATCCTGTATACTAATGTTAGGGTAGGGGGGGGGGGGGGCTAATTTGCCACCGGCCTCGCCAAACGCTGCTACGCCACTGCTGGCAAAGGGGTTAGGCATGTTCAATTCTTTTAAAGTGGCACTATCACCGATTGAGAGCAGACGAATTCTGACAACATCTAGCGCTGTGCAGTACCATCTAGCGTTTGCTTGCACCAAGCGAAGGAATGCATAACGGCATTTCTTTTAACGAAACAAACAAGCCACGACATCCTTAATTATTGAGTGAAGATTTGGTTCATCCTCGTGCACCTGCGAGCAAGTTATAAAGGTTAACAATATCAATGTCGCTAGATGGCGCCACGGTATTTTCGTTCGCATTTTAATCGGTGATAGTGCTACTTTAAAGTGCCCTGTCATTCAGTGATCTATAGTGATTCATTATTCAATGATCTATACAGCTACTTGACTGGCGAACAGCGGCGTAACTACAGGGTGGCAGAATGCACTACGCCTCAGTCAAGTAGCTTTATAGATCATTCTCATTGACACAGGGATGGCATCTGTCAATGAAAATATTTGCTTTATCTGGGGTTCTGGGAACTCCTTTGATTCCAGAAACCAACTCTTGTGGTCTGGCGCTAACGATGATTGAGGCCTGGACTTTTTCTTTTGTTTTGAACTTCAGTCCAAGCATTGATGTCCTTCTTACCCAATTTACGTTGCATTATACTGTATTAGCTTCGACCTTGTGGGTCTCATGGCTATTCATATGATTTCGCTTTTCTTGTTGTTTATTTGGTTGGATGGAAATTTCTTCTTAGATCGCGGATGCTAATAAACAGGTGCTTAAAATATCACTCGTGGTTCAGGCATGTGGCTACTCCGCGTGTAACCATGCGCAACCACGTACAGCTCCGCGTAATGAAGCGAGCTAGGACTGTGTAACGGCTTTTCAAGTCAAGGCCAACTGGGAAAAAAATCGCGTGGTTTTACCTTTACGCTCATGCCTGAACAAGTTCACACGAGTTGACAGCTTTAGCATTGCTTTGGGTATAGTAAGATTTTAGTGAAATTGAATCAACTGGCCTGGAACCGGGAATGAAATGCACATCTGTTTTCCTAGACCACCTTGTGACAAGAGATGGAATAAGAAACAATAGTTACAGTATGGACACTCCATGAACCTACTGCATTTTATAAGCTCCTGTTTTTAACTATGACCAGGAACCGACGAAACGAGAGCCCTCGGTAGGGTGAAGGGGGGGGGGCGGCGGCCTTGGGGATTGCAGTATGTCCAGATTTCAGGAGATCAGTGCAATACCTCGATGGAATAGTTTGACGCAGTGCCGTTGAAATTTGTCCAAAATTATTATTTTCCTTTAGAGAGAAATTTATCCATGGCTCGTTTTAATTAAAAAATAAATAATCCGTAGGTTGCACTTATTTAAATCCCAATTGAGGTAAAAGTTTGGTTCTTGGTTATCTTTCTCACGAAAAGCAAAGTTCCAATCGCAGTTTGTCTTGCGCTGGCTCAGTATGAAACGAAACTGAAACCAATAACTCGTTCAAATTCGTCGCTAGGTGACAGTGACGATCCTCGGTTAGCTCTTGTCATACGCACATGTTGATGATAACATATCGGGCCAGGATAGACGCCCCCCGAAATTAGGGAATGGACTGATAGCTCAGTTGTTTTGGTTTGCCATCTTCAAAAGCAGCAACTGCACAAAATGGATGACAAAAAACTGTTGCTGCATTCGTCGTCTATAACGACAGTAGATCGGGATGACCATAACGTTTTCCCGGCGAAGACGCGGGTTGTTGCGGGCAAGGACTGGAAGTGCCCGGTGTTCAAAATCATAATTGTCATGTTTATTTTATTTGTGCTCACCTTTCCTGTGGTATGGTACATGCGATGGTATGAAAGGGTGCCTCACAAAAAACAGATCGTTCTTGAATTCGAAGAATTTACTTGGCCAGATTCTAACAATGATTATTATGATTATGATGAAGGAGGTAATGTTGGGGTTCACGAACCCCCGAGTAAGTTGGAGTATTTTAAAGTGTGGTGGTATGGTCATTTCTTAAAAGAGGCTAGTGGAGCTCAGGAAGGGGGTGGAGTAGAGCATGATAGTTTTGGTTGGAATGTGGAAGTAGATTACGAAGATGAACTATCGATGAGTGATGACGTTTCTAGTCATTTAGCATCTAACAATTTTCCCCGCCTCACGGACGAACCGGACACAGGCCTCAACGAACAATGCGCCAATATTGATGACAACCTGAGGTTCGACTGTTACCCAGAGAGCGGGGCAACCCAGATTAAATGTGAAGCCCGTGGTTGTTGTTGGGCCACTCCTAAACATAAGTTGCCACTAGCTCGAACTGACGCCGCCACTATGGGAGTCCCGTGGTGTTTCTATCCCAGTACATACCCGTCGTACACCATTTACAACTATACCAGCGAAGGTGACACCCAAGTTATCTTCTTGAAGAGGAACGGCTCGTCGTATTACGGAAATGATATCATGTTATTGCGAGTTGATATTACTGTAACCGACGTCATTGTACGCACCAAGGTAATCCATACATTGCCAAATGATGTACAAAAAGGAACTGATTATTTTTATAGTTCGGAAAGTATGCAACATTTTATAACAGCATTAGGTAATTTTCAACAGACCATAAATGGTGTTATTCTGCTCATCTGTCTTCGTCGGGCTCTTTTCACTTGGTTTTGAAAATCGTGATTTCCTACATTTTGTTGTGAGAGATTTGAATGCTGCGGTTGGCGTGGCATCCGGTATTTGTCAGGGTTCTCTCCCGCCCACCACCTGCATTCAAGTTGTTCCATGAGCTTGTGTGGCACGATGTATTGGATAGCGAGGTTCGACGGCGGCTGCAGCTTTACGAGCAGTGCGCTTTACTTTTCAAAATGCTTGATGGCAATCAATTCCAAACTGGCTCGCCTTTTCCTCAGTTTGGCTCCTTTTCTGTTGGTGGTGTGGTGTGGTCGGTTAGATCCCAGTCAACTTTCTAAATCGCGCCCCCCTTTTGCTGACATAATTAGCCTTAATGGCATTTTACATTGGAGAAATGAGAAGAATAAAGGCGAGAATTAAGGATCATATCTCCGACGCTCAACGGTGTCTCCTAAAACTGTATCTCATTACACAACATGAACACAAACCACAAGCGACCACAGTGCATGACTACCACCTTGGAATCGCTGGCCATAAAGCATTTTGAAAGGTCAAGCACACTGCTCACGAACCTGCCATTGCCATCGAACCTCACTATCCAGTACATCGTGCTATACCAGCTCACGAAATAGCATGAACCCATGTGGCTGTCGGCACAAACGCTAGGGATGTCTCGGTTTCATTTTTTTGATTTCGGTTCCGGTTTCGGTTTTCACACCCAAAAAAACCTCGGTTTCGGTTTTTGCCACCATCCACCCCAACCAGATTTTCCTAATTTTTTTTCTTGCAACAGTAGTATTACTAGCTTCAACTTACTCCTGCTTTCACTTTCAGCAGCGTGAGCTGTGGCGCCATTTTCCTCTACTATTGTCGTTTTAAGAGCAAGGAGCTTTGCTGTCATTTATACGTAGACAATGATAATTATTTAAAAAAAATGTAAAACAACAAATCATTTTTTGATTTTCGAACACCGTACGAAAAACCGACACAAAATCCGAATCGGTTTCGGTGTCGGTTTTCAGTGAAAACCGAAAATTAGGTTTTGGTTACCGACCCATCCCTAACAAACGCCAGGCAAATACCTGAGGCTACTGTACGCCAACCGCTGTATTCAAATCTCCCACGACAAAATGTAGAAAATCCAGACTTTCATAACCATGTGACAGCCTGACGAAGACAGATGAGTAAGTAGAATAACACCATTTATAGCCTGTTGAAAATTAGCAGATGTGTCTTGACTTCGAAAATGTTGCGTACTTTCTGAACTTGAATGACTTCAAACTTTCAAAGTAAAACTACATGTGGTCGTCAGAACAGTATTTTTCATGTTTTGTAAAATTTGTGCACTATGTGCACATAGTTTATTGTGTTTAAAAAGGTCATTGGTGACTCCATTTTTAGTCTTGCTCAGCAGTGGCATCTTCAGCTAAAGTGGATAACAAATTATTATGTAACTAATCTAACTATAGCCTACTAGCTAGCCGTCAACCCTCTCCAATCCAGCAGTAATAGCCATTTTAGTTTCTACTTGCGATTTCTTTATTTATACTTGCGACGTAGGCAATACACCTTACGTGATGCATTCTAATTTTGTATGCATTTATTGGAGCTCATAATTTCTTACCAGTGTTAATGCAGAAATTGTTATTATGTAGCTTGTAAATTTGAGCGTAATGCTGCAAACTGTTCATCGGTAACTTGAACAGTTCCCGACTATCGCCAATTTGAGTGCCATTCTATATTGCTAGGTACCAGTTTGGGGAGGCTAAAATTCAAGTTACCAACTGTTGTTTTCATTCAGCAGATGGCGAGTGGTGTCCGACAGCTAGGAATGTATGCAACCTTCACTAGTGTCGGTTGTTACCTAACAGTGAAAGCAGTTTGGCAATGACGTTTTGAATGCTGCTTGCTAAAATGGCAACTGTATTGACAAGTACTGCAGCTCAAATTAAGATATCTCGGGAACCGTAACAGCTAGAAACAACGTTACCAGTAATTATGACTCTAATAGCTAGAAACAAATGAATTGAAGTGTTGCATTCAGAATTTTAGGGGTTAACTAATCTTTTAGTGGTGATTCATTAATAGACTATGGCGAACCATGTTACTGTATACTGGCCAGCCTAATTTACATTTGCTAAAGTTGCATGTAGGCTACACATTCACAATATTATTTTTTAATTAGGTATGACTACACAGTCTTGATTCTGTAGAAAGAGAAGTTTGTGGGAATACTTTTACACATTGTTGAATAGAGGATTGCGGTTTTATTGAATTGATCGCACCTTCCTCACATGTCTAATTTTTTTTTTTATTATTGTTTCAAAGATATATGATCCACTAAACGAGCGTTACGAGGTGCCTATAGATTATCCTGGGCTTCGTTCTGTCAAGACATCAAGGAAAATGCCTGTCGATATCAGCTTGATCATTCAAAAGCCTTTCACTATAAAACTTGTAAAGAAGTCAACACAAGAAACCCTGTAAGTACTCGTACAGGTTTGTCATCAGTTACAGATGGTGTTATGTAAAAACATCAATGAGGAAAATTTCCTTCATTCATGTAATTTCCAACCCTTTCTGTGGAAACTGTGATTTTAAAACGTGTGAGTGTTTTTAAAACGTGTGAACTAGATTCCTAAGACCTGCATCCTTTTCAGTACTTCTTCCTCTTCATACGTATCATAACAACTTTTAGAATGTGTCCATATCTTTGGTGATGTTCACAATCCATTCCAGATAAATATGTTTGTCTGGAGGGAAGAGATAACAATGTTGAGCAGTATTTGATATAGATTGCCACGCTTAGAAGACAACACAGTCATGAATTAGGCTAACTCATTAATTTTATTGTTAACAAAGGTTGGATCCTCCTACAGATGTGCTAGGGGCAGAATTACTAGTTAAGCCGATTGTACAAGAGAGTGCTGGTGATGCTACTTTATAGTGCTACTCTAATAATGCCAAAATACTACTGCTGTAGCCCGTAGCATGGTTGAATATATAGATAGTGATATATAGATAGTGTCACTCTTTCCCTGCCAATGGTAAACATTTGGATGAAACTAGTACCGGCTTTCAGCGATTTACCCCCAGAGGGCACTGCTGTCAAGTAACAGGAAGCGCAAAGCATCATGGGGATCAAAACTAAATTAGCGTCACGAGAAAACAAATTGATCACAATAAGAATACAAAATTAATCACTTTAAATATATCATAAGTCAGATTAAGACAATAAAATAATTTTAAGAAAGATCAGAACAGGCTGATCAAGTTTTATTTTTTAAATACAACTTTCAATTTTAAAACGGGTTATCATCATTACGAGTGGAGCCAAGTATAACGCATAGTTTTCTGTTCCAAGAACGTTCGAGAAGCGTGTTGACTGGCCGTTCAGTCTGAAGCTTCTTCTGTGGTTTACATTTATTGTAATAAAAATATACAGTTTGAATCGAACACAGAATAAGTTCTTCAACTTTGGATGTTGCCCACGCGCGAGTATTTCTTCAATTTTCGCAGGTATTGTAGCTATTACCGTGGGTACGATGCTGCCATTTTTTATTTCAAGTTTCGCCCTCCTACCTGAGAACCTGACAAGTGCTGACTTCTGGTGCCTTTGGTGAAAGCTAGTATTATTTTATAACACATTTTCAGAGAAGCGTCACTACCTACTTAATACTTATTTACCTGCTCCAGCCCTTAAAGTGTTGACTTAACAATTACCATTAGTACATTAAAATATTAATACAGTAAAGTACTTTCTAATTGCCGTTCGAAAACATCAATTACCTGTGAATTTTAGCATTCTTCTCCAAAGTATGCATTCTTCTCTAGAGGATTGAAGTTGAACGGTGTGCCAGCTCTGTAATCCAATCGCAGATGTGCGCATGTGCAGTTCCTCCGATATAGGCTGCAACTACAACTGATTGCCATCCTCTTTTCCTCTAGCCTGCTCCGCTGGCGCACGCTCTCGCTTCTTCTCTCCTTCAAGTTATTTGTTTCTAGCATCATTTCTCCCAGTCATATTTTTCAAGAATTCGGACAGTCTGCATGTGTTCAACTGGACTGCGCCATGACAAGATCAAAGAACCTTCGATAGACGCGTCACATCCCTGTCCGGTTTTCGTACAGTCCGTTTTTCCTGTTTTCGGACAGCCATCGCACACTGAAGCAGACCACGCCACTAGGTTTCAAGCCGACGGTATAAAATTTAACAACCAATTCTGCCACGCCAATGCAAGAAGATCAAGACAAAGTGTTTTTCTTCCAGACATCCGAAAATTACAACAGGCCTGCTCGTCAATTCCTTTCATCTAGCAACAGCTGGAAACATCCACCTCACCTCTCTGCCTCCCTGTCCTGTTTTTCATCCAACTGTCCAGTTTTCTCAGTCCGATTTTTCATTTTTCGGACAGTCAGCGTTCGCTCAAGCGGACTAATGACCTAGTAGTAGGGTAAATATGACTCATAACCCTAAACAAATTGCAAAAAAACGTTTTATGACTGTTTTCCGTAGCTTAAGGGATGTAGAATAACATACCAAAAGTATGCAAAAATCGGAGCCCCAGAAACCGCCGCCATTTTGGAAAAATGGCAAAAATTAGTGCCAAATTTCGGTTTTTCCAATTTATCTCCTGAACGGAGACTTCTACACGAAAATTTCAAGAGAGCAAAGTTAAAGGGAATTAAATTTCCCAAAGGAAAAGTTCTTATCATTTTTCATGTACACTGAACCGTTACCGAGTTTCATCCACTTCCATCCGGCACACCTCTGCCATCAATGGTGGTGGATCATTTCAACTCTCAACTGCTATTCTGACGTTTATAATTTAGGTGGACGATTCCAATTTGATTCATTCAAAAGGTGGGAATGTCTTCTTTGCTTCAAGGATAAATAAAAGGGTTTATAGTTGCTAGGGACCTAGGTATGCCTTTGTTATTGGGGGCTGGTATCACAGTCACCGTTCGATTTTTTGATCATTTTCAAATTTCAACTGTAATTCTGACGTTTCTAATTTAGGTGGATGATTGAGTTAGATTCATTTGGAAATGTGGGAATGTCTTTTCATCAAGAGTAATTAAAAGGGTTTATCATTGGTAGGTACAGAGCTAGGACCTTTTTACTGGAGGCTGATATCACAGTCACCGTTAGATTTTATGCTCATTTCCAACTTTCAACTGCAATTATGATGTTTGTAATGTAGGTGGATGACTCCAATTAGATTCATTCGAAAGGTGAGAATGTCTTCTTTTCATCAAGGGTAATTAAAAGGGTTTATCATTGGTAGGTACCGAGCTAGGCCCTTTTTACTGGGGGCTGGTATCACAGTCACCGTTCGATTTTTTGATCATTTTCAAATTTCAACTGCAATTCTGACGTTTCTAATTTAGGTGGACGACTCCAATTAGATTCATTCGAAAGAAGACATTCCCACCATTCTAATAAACCTATTTGGAGTCATCACCTAAATTACAAAGGTCGGAATAGCAGTTTAAAGTTGAAAAGGAGCGAAAAATCGAACTGTGATTGTGATACCATCCCCTAGTAAAAAGGGCATAGCTCGGTCCCTGATAAGATAAAGCTTTTTATTTACTCTTGATGAAAAGAAGACATTCCCACCTTTCGAATGAATCTAATTTGGAGTCCTCCACCAAAATTAGAAACTTCGCAATAGCAGTTGAGAGTTGAAAATGAATGAACATTTGAACGGGGGCTATGATATCAGCTATTAGGTAGTAAAATGGTCGTAGCTCGGTCCCTAACAAAGACAGACACTTTTAATTAACCTTTCAAATGAATCTAATTATTAGAGTCATCCACCTAAATTACAAACGACGGAATAGCAGTTGAAAGTTAAAAATGAGCATGAAATCGAACGGTGACTGTGATATCAGCCTGTAGTAAAAGATGCTAGGTCTGTACCTGCCCACGATAAACCCTTTTAATTACTCTTGATGAAAACAAGACATTCCCACCTTTCGGATGAATCTAATTGGAATCATCCACCTAAATTATAAATGTCATAATTGCAGTTGAAAGTTGAAAATGAATGAAAATTTGAACGGTGGCTGTGATACCAGCCATTAGGTAGTAAAATGGTCGTAGCTCGGTCCCTAACAATGACAGACCCTTTTAATTAACCCTTCGAATGAATCTAATTAGAGTCATCCACCTAAATTACAAATGCCGGAATAGCAGTTTAAAGTTGAAAATGAGCATACAATTGAACGGTGACTGTGATATCAGCCTCTAGTGAAAAGGTCCTAGGTCTGTACCTACCCATGATGAACCGTTTTAATTACTCTTGATGAAAAGAAGACATTTCCACCTTTCTAATGAATCTAATTGGAATCCTCCATCTAAATTAGAAACGTCATAATTGCAGTTGCTAGTTGAAAATGAGCGAAAAATCGAACAGTGGGCTGTGATGCCAGCCCCCATTAAAACGGCCATAGCTCGGTCCCTAGCAATGATAGACCCTTTTATTTACCCTTGACGCAAAGAAGACATTCCCACCTTTCGAAATCAAATTGGGGTCGTCCACCTAAATTATAAAATATAAACGTCAGAATAGCAGTTGAAAGTCGAAAATGAGCGAAAAATCGAACGGTGACTGTGATACCAGCCCCCAATAATACGGGCATAGCTCGGTCCCTAGCAATGATCAACCCTTTTATTTACCCTTGATGCAAAGAAGACATTTCCACCTTTCGAATGAATCTAATTGGAGTCTTCCACTTAAATTATAAACGTCAGAATAGCAGTTGAGAGTTGAAAATGATCCACCACGGGCAGAGGTGTGCCAGATGGAAGTGGATGTAACTCGGTAACGGTTCAGTGTACATGAGAAATGATACAAACCTTTCCTTTGGGAAATTTAATTCTCTTTAACTTTGCTCTCTTGAAATTTTCATGTAGAAGTCGCTGTTCAGGAGATAAATTCGAAAAACCGAAATTTGGCACTAATTTCTGCCATTTTTCCAAAATGGCGGCAGTTTCTGGGGCTCAAATTATTGCCTACTTTTGGTATGTTAATTTTACATGCCTTAAGCTACGGAAAACAGTCATAAAACGTTTTCGTACAGTTTGTTTTGGGTTCAGCGAAAAATTGACATATATTTACCCTACTATAGCTGTCGACGCGCCGTTAAGCCTCAGCCCCCCCCCCCCGGGGGAGGGGGCTACGCCTTGGCCTGCTCCAGTAAAACAAAGACTTTGGCCGCATCCAAGATGGCTGCCCCACCGCTAAGTAATACAGCGTTCCTCCATTCCTGTCTACATCTACCTTCGCTTTTCTACTCATCATCGCATCCTTGTCTTCAAGCAACAGTCCGACTTTTGCTGTCCTGATTTTTCAATAGGAATTTCAAGATCGCGGACAGCCAGCGCTCGATCAAAGGGACTACGCCATGGCCTGTTCTAAGGATACGGCGACTATTTCTGCTCCATCGCCCGTCCTTTCTTCCAGTCTTCTTCAAGCGGTAGCCGGAACGTCTACCTTCCCTTCTCTTCCTCCTCATCGCATCCTGTCTTCAAGCAACAGTCCGACTTTTGCTGTCCTGATTTTTCAATCCGAGTTGCAAGATCGCGGACAGCCAGCGTACGTACGCTCAAGCGGACGACGCCATGGCTCATTCTAATGAAACGCCGTCTGATTCTGCAGCCAATATGGCCGCCCCATTGCCTCACAGTCCGTCGCCCGTCGATCCGAATTTTGTTGTCAGTCCTCTAATTCATGTTTCTTCTTCTGCATCACCGCTTCCATGTGGCCAACTCTCTTCACATTCCTCAATTAAGAAGGCCAAGAAAAAGAAGCACTCCCACAGATCGTCCTCTTCAAAGTCGTATCGATCTCTGTCAGAATTTTCTCTCGACTTGTCATCACATTCATCCAAGAACTCAGACTGTCCTTCTCACAACGAGGTTCAGCCTCTGTCCACACCTCGAGTACACGCCTTATTGGACCGTGCCATACAACAATTCAAGTACAAGTCAACAACAGACAGGCCACCATCATCATCACACAGCCATTCCTACACTCAAGACTGGATGACCACCTCGTCCTCATCGTCTCTCTCTATCCTGTCTTCAAGCAACAGTCCGCCTTTTTCTCCTGTCCCTGTCCTGATTTCGTGCAGTCCGATTTTCAAGTTCTCAGACAGCCAACGCACGTTCAAGCGGACTATGCCATGGCCTGTTGCCGTGAAACGACGACTGATCCTACGTCCAAGATGGCCGCCCCATAGCCTCACTGTCTGTCGCCCATCGATGGTTGCCAGTTTTTTTCTTCAATTAAGAAGGCCAAGACAAAGAAGCATTTTCACTGATCGTCCTTTATGAAGACGCATCAATCTCTGTCCGAAATTCCTCTTGGCTTGTCAGCATGTTAATCCATGAACGCAGGCTGTCCTTCACACAAGCATCAACCTTTTTCCTCATGTCAAGCACACACCATATTGCACCGTGCTGTACTGTAATTCAACTACAAGTCAACAACTATCAAGCCACCTCATCATCATTCAACCGTTCCTTCACTCAAGATTGGACAACCAACTTTTTACACCTAAGCCATGTTTCTCCATTCCCATCCGAGTTTTTAATTTTCGGACCACCATCCAAGATGGCCGTTCCTTCGTCCTGAAGCCCTTCACCAGTCCCGTCTGCTCATCGATGTTGTGGAATACCCTTCACACGACCAGCCTCTGTCCTTAAGTCAAGCTTAGGGATAGGCAGATATTAAAATCGGTATCGGTATTTACGGATATTTTGCCGATACGACCATCTTCTGTGCGCACTGGCTATTATGCCTAGCTTGAGAGAAACCTTTCCTGTATAGCACCGCTCGCATCGCATGACATCATCTGGACAGCGTCTCGTGAATTTAACGCGTGCATACTGTCGGCTTTTTGCAATTAGGCCTTTCTGCAGTGTGGACTGGGTTTTTTTATGGTCAGCGGTACGAATGAGTTTGACTTTTTTACCTGTTGACTTTCAAAAATACCGTTAATTCGGCAAAATTACTTTGGTCGAAGATCATTTCAAAGATTGTCACTTACGCAAAACCAAAATTCCTCCAAGTTCCACTATTCAAACTTGCAAATTTTCAACTATCTACTGATAGTCTTCTTCAGGCAAGAGTCATGAGACTTGCACAACAACAACCACCACCACCAACAACAAACTTCGCCAAGTCCACTACATTCAAATTTCTCTCTCCTTTCCCAGTGAGCCTTGGAACTCAGTCCGCTCCCTAGCACACTGTCTGAGTTGGCTCCCTCATTAATACTGGAGCTGTTGCTGAATGAAGGTAAGAATTTTTCCCAGCTTTTCGTCAGTTTTTGATTCAGTTCTGCTGTCACTAATCTTCCTATCTGCTAATATGCTGATTTTTGCACGTTCATAAGTGGGATCTTCCTATCCTGGCAGTATTGAATGGCAATGGCCTCCAACGCACGGAGGTGTGCTCCCCTACTCGTGTCCGACTTCAGCATCACCTTGGTGTTATCCCAGTCTGCTTGGTATTTACTCTTTTCACAGTGCAAGGCTACAGCGCTCTTCTTGTCTCCGTCAATGATGGCTTGTGCATGTTCCTTCTGTTGACTTTTTTTTTAAAATAGTTATCACTTATCGGTATCGGTGTATCGGAATCTGTATCGGATCGGAGTGAGGGGAAAATATCGGTATCGGATCGGTATTTTTCTGTATCGGTCAATCCCTAGTCAAGCACAAGCATTTCTGGATCATGCTGTCCGTGATCTCAAAACAAAGACCAGCCATCCAATCTGTAAATTCCTTCATCATCACTGGATTGGGCCACATTTTCCTCGTCATCTCGCAATCAACACCCAGATTCTGCAGGGAAAATCAGCCTCCGTCCTCAGCATGAAACTGAAATTGGGGACGTGACACATCCCACACTAATTTTGCTTCCGCATCCGTTTTTAAACGACTCTCACGTCAGAACGCGACAACTCATGGTCGAAGAAAAATCTCGATAAATTTTTTACAAGCTTCAAGCCATCTGTTGCTTCTTGATCCTCATCCAAGCCTGTCTCCGTCCTCGGATATGCCATCTCTCGTTAAAGCAGACTGGACCACGCCAAAACTCAACGTAACTCCGATGAACTCGTGACGCACAACGATTCTTCCCTGTCCAACTTCAAGGACATGGATTCACGGGTGTCATTCATAATTGTCAATACAACACCAAGCCTCCTCATCCAAGCTCGCCCTTGTCTTCACTATCTCTCATCTCAAAGCTATCACGAGTTTTCTCCATCCTCATTTAAGTTCCTGTCCTCGGATATGACTTTCTTCGTTAATCGGACTACCAAGCCAGGATTCATAGAAACTCCGAAGGAACCTTCGTCCATGATGGCGCTCCTTCACTCTTATTGCCTATCGAGGTCGACCGAATTTCGGTTTCGGTTTTGGTTTCGGCACAAAAACCGGCAAATTTTCGGTTTCGGTTTCAGTTCTGGTTTCGGCCATGAAGTTATAGGTCAGTTTCGGTTTCGGCTGAAACCGGTTTGACTTGTTTCGGTTATGGTTTCGGTTTCGGCCGAATCCTCTGCTACAGTTTCGGTGAAGCTGAAACCAAGTTTCATCTCCCAGCAGTAGTCAGTTTCCGCAGACTAACTAGGATGCAGCCTAGGAACGCACAGGGGGCGTCATCACAGATCCTACTTTCATCTGCCATGCCCACGCTAATCAATAATAAAAACAATTTTTTTCAATCCAAATTCAGTCAAATTATTGCATCGTTGCACTAGAGGGAATTTATGCTTTTATTTCTCTTTACGTTTTCAAGCAAAGCTTAGACTTATTGAATGAAGCCCTTTTCCAGTGCTCTGGACTTCGCTTGCCAACACGAATTAATGGTTATTTAATTGAAACAAGACTATTGACCAAAAAAAAATGCAAACGAAAGTTTTGAAGTCATTCCTCATTGACAGTTATTTTTAAATTCTGAAACATTTTTTTGGAGGGGGGGGGGGGGGGGAGGGCTGGAGAGAGGGCGTACATGGATTTGCTCAGCATAGGGCGGGAAATGGGTAAACCGGGCTGTCCCTTCCAATCTAGACTTTGTCTGCGATAAATCACACACCCGTTGATTTTGAATATTTTATCCTAGCTTTTGTTTAATTATTAAAACTGATATTATTCAGGTTAGGTTCTGGTTTCGGTAGAGGTTTCGGTTTCGGCCGAAACTGGTATATCGGTTTCGGTAGAGGTTTCGGTTTCGGCCGAAACTGAATTGCCAGTTTCGGTAATAAATTCGGTTTCGGCCGAAATTAAATAACTGGTTTCGGTAGTAGTTTCGGTTTCGGCCGAAAGTGAAAAACTTGGTTTCGGTCGACCACTAAATTTGGCTGATCTGTCTTGAGTCAATATGTTCCAGGACAACCCATTACACAACGTTCCTCTTCAGTCTGCAAGTCAATAACATGCACTCACGGACCGTACCATTTGAGCTTGTCAACGTTAGACTCAACCTCCCCACTCGACACACCTGTCATCTTTTTTTGCATGGATCTGAATCATGGATAACCTCACTGTTTTTCCATCCCCATCCGCACCATCCATGAAATGACGCCACAACCGTTCGAATCGCTCCTTTGCATCATAAACTACAATTGCTTCCACTTCAGCGTACTGTCCTTCACCTACCATCATCACAGCTAATTCGGAACCCTTCCATTGCAGATAGCCTTTGTGCATTGAATCTGCCGAGACTAGTCGCAGCTAGCCACAACGCATCAAAATCTGACGAAAGACTGTTTCAGCGGGAACTCGGCTCATGTCCTTGGGATCCCGACATGTGTCCACCACCACAGATTGACGAGGTAAACTTGAAATTTTGAAATTCACAGGAAGAGAACACCCCTAACCGATCAGCTGTCCCACACTGACAAAAATCATAGCTGCTTCGGATCGTCTTCATTTGCCACCAGCTGTCCCTTACTGACAGTGGTTGCAGCACCTTTGAACTTTCATCTTATGCTGCCCACAGCTCCCTGTCAACCATTTTCTGCACTCCAGCACACAGTCGTCCTTCACGACCTGCTGTCCTAACAGACAAAAATTGCGGTTAATTAGAACTTCCATCCTTCGCTGCCTGCTGTCCCTAATCAGCATTCGTTGTAGCTCTTTTGGGCCTTCGTCTTTCACAGCTCACCCTTCACTGCTTGCTGTCCGTCGGCAACATCCATTCCAGTTTCAAGCTTCAGCAAGACACCATCAGTTTCCTGGAACCATCTTCCTGCTCTGCCTAAAGTCCCCGACTAACTACGGTCACAACTCTGCAGCAGGTCATCCGACGCTGCTTGTTGACCTTATTGACTGGCATTGCAATTTCCTGCCGCAGGTCATTTCAAGCCAGCTATCCTTCACAGTCATTAATCTTCCATATCCACAGCTAGGCTCAACACGATTCAAAAGCCTTTCCCAAAACAGCCACAACGTGGCCACTGCTCAACAGCTCCGCTACCATCCGGATTCATCTGCCTTCTGTCCTGCGCCAACGACCTACTGCCCAAGGACCATAACAGGGCAATCCAGGTAATTACCAGTCGTCGGAAGGTCTGGAACATTGCAGTTCTTCGACCATTGTCATTTGAAACTCACCCAAAGTTCGACATCACCATACTCCCACCTTGGTAAAACCTCGCTTCCAAGGGAACTGCTGCTGCAGAACAATCCCTATTTGTGAATCTGTACAACATATCCCTTACAACAACCTTCCACTTTCATGGTTTTGATCCCAACAAGACACTGAACTTTCATAAAAAAACTACACCAATGAAATTTCACCAGAAATAGTGACCATAACTCAGATAACCTTCCCCTTAACCTCACGGTCTGACTTTGTCTGGGTATCGTTACACTGAGTTCCCAAAAGGATCGCCAGCTCGTAGCCCTTGGGCAACCCATCAAGTAGTACCCCCCTTCCCCCCCCCCACCTGCGTTGACGAGGTCTGGGTGAATGCTAAAATTCACAGGTAATTGATGTTTTCGAATGGCAATTAGTAAGCTCATTTTGCCGGCCCTCCTGCCAGGCCGGCTGAAAATGGTTTCTATTGCCTAAACGAAAACATACATTACCTTCACCCACCCTACCTCCCCTTTGGAGTCACCACCTGATGAAAACTGAAGAAAAATAGGATAGCAATTAGTTGTTGTTGCAGCCTATATCGGAGGAACTGCGCATGCGCACACGTGCGGTTGGGTTACGGAGCTGGCACGCCGTTCAACTTCAATCCTCTAGAGAAGAATGCTAAAATTAACAGGTAATGTACGTTTTCGTTTAGGCAATAGAAACCATTTTCGGCCGGCCTGGTAGGAGGGCCGGCAAAATGGGCTTTTTAATTACTCACATTCACAGTCGACGTAACACCAAAAGTTTCATGTAAAAGTTAAGGTGAATTTTCAGTGGCCTATATCTGCCACCTTCTTCAGGCCAAGCCTCGGAAACTAGTAAGCAACTGTACAAACGTTCACAATTTTGAATTCGGCGCACAATTTCAGTGCAACTCGCTTAGGTTCTTGCTGGGGCAGGCTCTTGCTTTGGCAGCTCACAGTGGTGACAGTGCTGCCCTCTTTCCGTGAAGTAAGGAAAGGTCTCTACTGTGCTTCAAGTTGGTGTTCCAGATACAGTGTAGTGAACTGTATTTGGGAGAGGAAAGCTCCTGTTCATTCAACAGAGGATTTAATCTCGTTGCAGTGTAAAATTGACAGGGTCTCCAGTACTCACAAGTGATTTTTGTTACAGGAGTTTGAATGCAGCGACACTCGGGTGCTTTCCCAGTCAATGGTGTGCTCAGTTTTTACTTTATGCGCTGCGATAGCATTCTTTTAATTTCTGTTTTGGCTCTTGCTTGCAGATGTTTGGAACCCTTTTGTTAATCTGCAGCAACAGCAAACGCAGAAATTAAAAAGAATTCCAACGCAGTGCACAGTATAAAAACTGAGCACACCATTGACTGGGAAAACACCCAAATTTGCAGCATTCAAACTCCTGTAACGAAAATCACCTCTGACCACTTGAGTCCCTTTCGATTTGACACTGCCGCAAGAATACAATCCCTCTATTGAATGAACAGGAACCTTCCTATCCTAAAATCATGTAGTTCACTATACCTTATTTGGTACATCAACTCGAAGAGCAGTAGAGACCGTTCATTACACAACCGCAGGAAGAGGGGATCACCGTCAACTCCGTGATGTACTCAAGCAAGAACATGAGCAAGTCCCACTGAGATGATGCGCCGAATTCAAATTTGTGAACGTTTGGACAGTTGCTTGCAAGTGGCTTGGCCTGAAGAAGGTGGCAGATATCGGCCTCGAAAATTACGGCAACTGGTAGTGACAGTCCAAATCCCAGGGTACCAAATGGGACCCGCGCCCCAGGCTGTCGGCGCCCCTCCATCAACCAGCTTCAGCTTCCCAATTCTTAATAAAAAAGAAAGTATGTAAAAAAAATACTGATTTTCCTGAGCTGTATAATTTTTTTAATCTAATTTGAATTCTAAAGCCATCCATGCAGCATCGGAGTATTCGTTTGCAGGCAAATATATATCGTTCTCATCAAACTGTTTTAATTTTACCCCAGTCAGGCGTATACCGCAACTGTACTGCCAAGCACACGTGACGCGATTCATTCACGACGTGTCTGGTGCTGTTAGAAGCGCGGCGCTGATTTTTGCACTGACAAATCAGTGTTTGTACATTCTGACAAATAGTAAACCTCAAGTATGAGGCGCGTGAGTGCTTGTTAGACCTGGTTGTCATAAAGTTGTTGGGAAGGGGGGAGATGTCATATCATGTGATGATGTGACGTGAAGCAACCAGAAAATCCCCATAAATACTAAAAACCGGAAACCCAAAAAACCCGAACCATGGTTGGTAGGGGAGACTATGACTGCAAGCCCTCAAATGTCTGTAGTCCAAGATATTTGATTTAAGTATCACCTCCGTTTTGTTCCAAGCTATTTCATGTTTTGTCTTACTCGTATGCATAGCAATACCGTTTTTTCGGTCGTTGTTGGTGACTGCACTTGCATGTTCATTTAGTCTATCAGCCGTCTATGGGTCTCTCCAATGTAGGTGGCCTGGCAGGTCTTACACGGGATTTTGTAGACCACTCCACGCTATTTGAATGGGTGGATATTCAGGGGTGGCACCACAGGGGGGCAGCCGGAAGACGATATCTACATGACGACATAAAATTTGTAAAAATTTCGGGGAAAAAAGGAGAAAATACAGTTGCCGTTTTGTTTGCCAGTAATCTTACTGTTGCTATCTCATCACCTCCATAATATTTAAAAGCTGTCTTAGTTAATGCAGAAAAGTTAACTAAATATGTAGAAAGCTAAACTTGTTAAGAATTCTAGCTCGAATTCATGATGCCAATGAACTGAGCGAAAATCATGTACAGTAAGTTGCTAAACTGAAAATTGATTTGCTGCCTTAGGCCGTCAACGCCATGATTTAACCGACAACTTAGTTATGAGACAGGTTTGGGATGCCAACGCCTTACCAGTTATCTCTAAAAGGAGAAGGCCCGATTTTAAAAGCCCAACGCACTATGCGAAATTTGTGAGGGGTCAAACACACCGCAAACAAACGGAGCAATAGCAGCCCAGTGGTCAAGAGTCCCGACCTCCCAACCAAGAGGTCTCAAACTCAACTTCAGCGTCTAACCAATACAGAACTAAAAAAAAATTCACTGTGTTCACAATTGGCCGTATACCTTTGAGGTCCGACTGAGTGTTCTTGCTATAGTTATAGCCGAAACGTCAGCTAAATTTGTACAGAAAAGGCTTTCCTTCCAAGTTTTCTTCAGTTGAAGTCTGATAACAATTAATTCCATAAAAACCGAGCAAAGAATTACAATTTAAGAATAGTTGGCGGTTTAATTTGCTAGTAGCTTTTTTCCTCTTAGCCCATCGCCACCGTGATTTAAAACTAATTCTCAGTTAATTCAGGAACGTAATCTGAATCTTCCGCCATTTGAAAAGTAAGCAACAATACTTTTCAAACCTAAATTATAAGTGTTTGTTAACGTTAAATTAATTTTTTTTTTTATTTAAATTCACCAATTAATTTAATTTGTAAATAAAATATATAAAAAAAAAACGAATTTTGGTCACAATTAGGTTTTTACGATCGCTCATGCTAAAAAATTTTTACGAAAACATACAAAATTTGCTTAACAATGTGGTGGAAACGTGTCTCGGGAAGCCTAAAATAGGCCCTCAAATAACGTAAAATGCGTCGGCTTCCGGGGCTCTGCCCCCCGAGCGCTCCCCCAGGCCCCCTAGCTGATTTTGCCAGACCCCTGCTAAAGTGGATCATATTTCAATAAAAAAAATTTTCATTTTCTTTGCTCCCCCTGTCTGGGAATCATTGCTCCTCCCCCCCCCCCCCCAACCTGGGGTTGGCTGGTGCCACTACTGTGGATGTTGGGAATTGTGTTGTTGCAAGTTTCGGGGGGGCGGGGGGGGAGGGGGTGGCTCTGGAACTATGTCTTTCTCTCTTGGGTCTAAGAAGCGTTCTGAGGTTGGGAGGAAAACGTAGGAAGCAGTCCACTCCTTGTTTTCCTAGGACACTCCTAATTAGGAGTGGACTGTTTCCTACGTTTTCCTCCCAACCTCAAAAAGCTTCTTAGACCCAAGAGAGTCCCTCCACCTAAGTTCCGACTGGACCCCCGCCACTGATTCATAAGTATGGCACTCGGAGCAAAGACTTGAAAACAGTACTTACATCCCAGTGTTCCCAGCCATTCCCTTTCCCACCCTCTGAAACTTGCAACAACCCAGTTCCCAACATCCACCTGTTCACACAGCGAGGAGTGATCTCCAAAGTCCCATGTGATATCTGCCAGCCACCTATATTGGACCTGTAGACAGCTGATAGTCAGACTAACTGAACACGCAACTAACTGAACACGCAAGTGCATGCAACAACAATGACCGAAAACGGTATTGCTGTGCTTTCGAGTAAGAGAAAACACGAAATAGCTTGAAACAAAACTCAGGTGTTGCTTAAATCAAATGTGTTGGAAGACAGACACTTAAGGGCTTTAGAATCAATTGCTATCAACAGATTTGAGGAGAGTCGCATGCCGCTGATGAATATTGTATGCCCAAGCTGCATCAACATAAACCAGATCGTTAGGCCAGAGCTTGGCACCGATCTAGATAGGCAGTGAAAAATCCAAGTTCCATGCGATGTAGTGGTACGACAGACGAACGAGAATTTAAACATGGTGAAAAAATCGGTACTGTGATGTGACTTTTAAATTTTTTTTACTCAAGACAATTGATGAAGGTGAAAGATGTATCACCGAAAATTCAAGAGTAAGACCATTTTATGTTCTTCTGAGATGGTATAGTGTTTTGGTTGTGTTCTTCAAGATATTAGCCGCTGAAAGTTCGCCTGTACTTAACTTTTACATGAAATTTTTGTTCATGAAACATTCCCAGTTATTGCTGGGAATGTGAGTAATTTCCGTTAAACCAAAGTAAGTTCGAATTTATGTCAATCTTTAAGATGCTTTTTAATTATCGAGGAACTACCTAAACTTTAAAGTTAGCTTACAGCGGACAGGTGGACTGCTTCCAAAAAATAAAAAATAAGCTTCTTCCCTCGGACCATGTAGGGTAAATTTGTTTTGAGTTGATGTTTGGTAATGATTTATGATTTTGGTTTTTCCAGATTCGATATCAGTGCAGCTCCACTAATTTACACTGACCAGTTTATTCAACTCTCTTCATTCTTACCAAGCAAATATTTGTATGGCTTGGGTGAACGCCGAGACAATTTTCTTCGAAGTTTTAATTGGCAGAGGTTTACGATGTTTGCTGCTGACCAGGCTCCAAGAGTAAGTATTTAAATGTAAATAAAGATTCTTGAAAGCCATTTGTTGGCCGAGCGAGTGACACATCTGTTGGTGTGTTTGTCTGTTTGGGAAATTATAGCACTCACAATTTTGTTGTGATTTAGCTGAAATTTCGTGACACTAGAGCTCTGGTACTTGAAATTCCCTAGTTCGAAGATGAAATTTCTGTCTTAAATATTTTCGGGGAGGGGCAAAATTCGAGGTACAGCACTACACAGAAATCATAACAGGAGCAGCAGCATAGCCCTGTCCTGTGCTATACTTACATGGCCGAAATCATGTAAGTACAGCACGGGAAAGAAATTATTAGGGCCTGCAGTATTAACGTAAATACTGAGTCCAGGTATTTAGATCCGATGCTTGTAACATAGTTGTGGTCATATTGGTGTCTAGGGTATGCTAACAAGAATTCTTCATCCTCGATAGTTTGAATAATATTAATATGGTATTTGCTAACATAGCAGGTTCCAGATAGCCTAACCTAAGGTACAACATACATAGTAACGACTCAAGAGTCAGGTGTAGGACAAACAGGTGGCCAGGATAATTGCCCTGGTTGCAACCTTTATAGATATGACAGGTGACCATGATGCACTCTGGTATTACCCAGAGTGCAACTACATTATTATGCACAGGTAGGATGGTATAGCTAATTGGTACACTAATTACAGTACTGGCTAAGGCCAGTTGAGATAAGGCAATGGTATATACCAGGGACATCACAATTAAAGTAAATAACATCATTGCTTTCTATGATGATTCCAAAATATGCATCTAGAATTTGTAACCTTAGGCGTGTGCAATCTCCTAACTATTCCAGACTGATGTTCTAACAGTAGACTTGACGCTAAAATGATTTTAACGATGAAGGAGTTCTAATATAAAGGCAGTACCAGTTGTGTTGGCTCAGTAGCAGTGAACAGGTCAACGCAAATAAATCTTAAAATAAGTCGAACGCCAGGTACTATAGACTCAATCTACCTGGCTAAAAAGAAATAAAGCAAAAACACTCAAATTCATCATGATCCATGTATTGTTTAATTGTTTTAAAGTATTTAACAAAGTATAGTAGACTTTTATTACTGTACATAGAGATTAAGGGTGGGGGGAATCCAAACGTCCTGCAATCTTTAACATTTTGCCATGTAACGTCTAAACAGTATTAGATAGATATTTGTGGTTCGCAGTGGTAGTTTTAACTATTGGTGTGGTTTTCCACATACATTGTTCAAGCAACATCTGTGCTGGCATTGAAGTATAGACTAGACAAAAACTCCATCACTGGCTGCTTCATTGATTTCCAAGGTTCACTGGCAACCTGGTATCAAAAGTTTCTAGCTTCTAACCTGATTTATTCATATTCACGAAGAATCAAGAAGAATAAATAGCACTATGCCACCATTAGAAAATTTCACTAGTTCAGCAAGAATCACCAAAAATTCCCTCATTAAATTTTCGGTGAAAACTTGAGGCCGTTCACCTTCATCAGAACACAACGAAGCACACATTTAAGCACAAATGTTACATGGTTATGGCTACAATCGAGCAGATGACGCATCAGAGAACCACTGATCTATATATATTTATGCACTGAAGCCCCACTGCTTGTCAAGCTTGGCTTTCACATCAGAACCTACTGATTGTTCCATCAACACGTGGGAGGCACCGGTCAAGTTCATGAGTGGAATCTTCTTGCCCTTGAATCGAAGAATGGCCAGAGAATCAAGGGTACTTGATTTCGAAGGATGCCCTCCTTGGAGAGAATTGGAGGAAAGCAAAACTGCCATGGACTTACGTGCAATTTGGTGCTCCTGTTATTTTACATACTGGACGATGCCGTTGAGATTGTCTCCCCTCTTTATATATGTAGATAGTGGTTCTCTCACTGATGCGTCGTCTGCTCGATGGTAGCCACAACCATGTAACGTTCGTGTTTAAGTTTGTGCTTCGTTGCGTTCTAGTGAAGGTGAACGGCCTCAAGTTTTCACCGAAAATTTAATGAGGGAACTTTTGGTGGTTCTTGCTGAACTTGTGAAATTTCCTTATGGTGGTATAGTGTTATTTTTCTTGATTCCTCGTGATGTTGGCAATAAGCCACTGTAAACGACGGTTGCCGATCTTTCGATTATTCATATAAATTTTTTTTTCAGGACAATTCTAATTTATATGGCAGTCATCCTTTTTACCTATCAATAACAGAAAGCGGCCATGCTAGTGGCACACTCTTGCTCAACAGTAATGCGATGGGTGAGTAAAATAAATGTCTCGGTTATTTTTTAGTAGACTTTTTGTTTTAATGCACAAAACCACGTGAGCAGCTCCTCTTTTGAATGACGGTTCATTCTTTCAGTTAGGTAATGTTTTACTGCATTGCGACAGTCCTCCTGTAATTCTCACTGTTGCCGTTAGCTGCTGCATATTTCTGAAGTCCTTGATCACCTGTCCCAATATTTTGTTTTTGCGTGTTAGCTTAGCCACCAGAAAATGTGCAAGTGTCATAAAGTTTTAGTTCATTAATGTCAATATGCTGCTGGTACCTTGAATCTTAACCCCTGCACTTTGTGTAGCTCGTGTGCGTCTTACTCTTCCACCACTCATTCCGAGGTATGAATGTGAGCCAACGGCACATAAAATGCAACCTCATAATCCCAAACTGTGGAAATCTGATTTTTTGGCTTTTATTAGGAAGAACTGTGGAAACTTAAGGCTCAGTATGATGTAAGTGATTATGAGGGATCGCAAACGTCATAGAGAGTAACCCTATACCTGGTGCCGAATCTGAGACTTGATCCTTAAACTTAAACAAAATACACAACCAAAGCCATGCTTCTATGGTCGGATGAGCAGAGAAAGTTCACTGCGTGGCAGAAAGTGTTTTGTCATAGGCTGCCTTCCAGCCATTAACAGATTTAGCTTCAACAACATTACAAGGAAGCTGGTTCCACTGGTCAATCACATGATATGAAAAGAAGTGTTTCCCGACATTGGTGTTCACATGAGTGCGTTGCAACTTGAGGTGGTGTCCACGAGTGCCAACAGAGGGAGCCAAGGTGAAGTACCCTTTAGCCTCAGTACGATCAATCCCACTCAGAATTTTGTAGGTGTGAAGTAGGTCACCTCTAACGCGGCGGTCGTAAAGGCTCGTCAGGCCAAGCTTCCTGAGCCTAGCATCGTATGGAAGTGCACGCAGTCGTGGGACAAGTTTGGTAGCGTGCCTCTGAATGCGGTCAAGGAGCTGCTGGTCTTTGATAAACTGAGGGCTCCATACTTGGATGCAATATTCAAGATGTGGCCTGATGTAAGAAGTTTAGAGTGTTTTAAGGGAGGTGGTGCTGAAGAAGGAAAAATGTTTCTTGATGCGGCCCAGCAGCATATTCGCACGCCGGGCAGCAATAGCACATTGCCTGGTGACCTTAAGATTTGAGGTAAATGTCACACCAAGGGATTTGGTCTCAAGGAGCTGCTCAGTTCCAAGGGAATAGGTCGCATGGAGGTTGTTGGGACCAACATGAAGCACTTCACACTTGCTAGCATTGAACTTCATGCCATTGTTCAGGGCCCAGTTACTGATCTGGTTAAGATCATATTGGATGATGTCACAATCTTCAGCGCGAGAAGTTTTCTTGAACAGTTTGTCATCATCAACAAAAAGACGACATTGATATTTAGCAAGGTCAGGTACGTCTTTAATAAAGAGTACGAAAAGCAGGGGACCCAGAACTGTTCCCTGCGGAACACCACTGAGGACAGGGGCCAAGTCTGAGGTACGTCCCTCGTAAACCACTCGTTGTTTGCGGCCTGATAGAAAACTTCTAAGCCAGCCAGTGATACCGTAGTTCTCTAGTTTCCTGAGAAGAAGGCTGTGGGGGATATCGAGGAGAATAACATCGCAGGGAATATGGTTATCAATAGCGTCTGACAAGTAGCCAAAGAACTCAAAAAGATTGCTTTGACACGAGTGCCCTGCACGGAAACCATGCTGCCTCGTACTGATTATACTGTTAGTTTCACAGTAGTTGTAGAGTTGACTTTTAACTAGCTTCTCAAGGAGCTTAGCCACTTGAGATGTCCGGCTGATGGGGCGATAATTTTTTGAGCATTGACGGTCGCCGGCTTTGAAGATGGGGATAATGTTGGTGTTTTTTCAGTCATCGGGAACGACCGCTTCATCAAGAGACTTCTGGAAAACAATGGCAAGCGGTGTAGCAACAGTAGCAGAGTATGCTCTAAGCATGGCACAGTGAATGTTACCCGGACCAGGGGATTTAAAGGGGTCGCAGTCCTGCAGCAGGCGGCGCACAGTGCACTCACTGATGTTGATAGCGGAAAGAGCATTACTTTGCACGAGCACATCAGGCAATTGTGTAGGTTCAGCATTGAAAACGGAACTGAAATATTGATTCAGTTCGTTGGCGACTTCTTGGGGATTGGTGAGAGTAGGTCTATTGTCTTGCTTAATGTGGATACAAGGTTTATTCTTGCTCTTGCTTTGGAGATAAGAATATAGGAGCTTATTGTTGCTCTTGCATTTTGAAACAAGCGCTTGTTCAAACGAAACTTTCGCGTTGCGAATGCTGTCAGTGAGTAGATTATGGGTGTCAGTGTACGACATCCAATTCTCAGGTGAAGGGTAAGTCTTGTAAGTCTTCCACCCCCTACTTTTGACGTTGACAAGTTTCCTGATGTTGTAATGTATCGAATGAGGCAATTTAGCTCTCCTGGGGCTGTTTTTCTTCACAGGAATGTTGGTATTACACAGGTCAGTAAGGAAGTTCCGCAGGATATCCCAGGATTGCGTTCTCGTGGAGTTAGCAAGCCTGGATCTCCAATCGACGCTGCTGATAGTTTTATTTATGAGATCCCAGTCAGCTGCACTAAAGTTGTGCCGTGGATGGGTATAACGGTGGTTAAAGTTGGTGGTCTTGACTTTCCAGATAATGACACTATGGTCAGATTTGCCGAATGGTGGAAGGTAATGAAGGGATTCAATGTTGATGTCATCACTAGTGAGTAGCAAGTCGAGAAGGGAGGGAGTATCTCCTCCTCTAGCACGGGTCGGCAGACTAATGTGCTGAGTCAAGAAATGCAGCCCTGAGATTAGGTTTCATGCTCTGCTAACATTTCAGCGATGCCTATTGTGAAAAAGTGAAATTTTTCATGACTAGCTGGTAACCCATTTAAAGACGGCACCATGGTCTAACCTATCGAGGCAATTTGTCCAAAGATGGTAAGCAACCATTGCGCAATCTCTGCATATCCCCTTTGGTGGCTTCCCTTACCCGGATAGAGCCGCATATGAGCTATTTCTTAGGCAATATTGCTGTCGCTGACGATGATGGCAGTCATCGTTTACCCCGTTTAAAGACAGCATGCACCCGTGGGTATATCCTCGTTGGTGGCTTCCTTACTGTCACTAATGATGATCATGATGAAGATGATGACTGTTGAGTCCTTGCTTGTTTATGGGTATTAATAATGTATTTATGGGTATTCATAATTATTTTTGTTGAGGTAATGTATATTTTTCTATTTGTTTGCTATGCTGCATTCCTTTAAAAGGAATGTATATTTTTCTATGAAAGTTTCCGTGCAGGCTTTCCATGCAAATATTCTTATACTAGACTAATGAACTTGGGAGTATTTTTAAAACCGGAACCATGCACGTTTTTTTGGTATCTGTTATATTTATATAAATATTTCTTTTTGTTAAGGTAATGTATATTTTTCTATTTGTATGCTATGCCGCATTCCTTTAAAAGGAAACTGGAACGTATGTACGTACGTATGTAGGTACGTACGTATGTAGGTACGTACGTATGTAGGTACGTACGTATGTAGGTACGTACGTAGGTACGTACGTATGTAGGTACGTACGTAGGTATGTAAATAAATAAATATTCACTGTTGACAGCTATTTATAGTTGTCGTTTTTTGCAAGTCCAACACCAGCCTTAGTAGATCAAGCATGTGCAGTTTGTATTTCAAATGTTATTGTTAGGCTAATTCCACTCCATCCATTTCAGTAATGTCATGACAACATGCTTGGTGAATTGGCATTCTTGGCTTAATTAATTTGTACTTTGATTCCTCAATGACAGTACTAAAGAAAGCTTGCTTATTCACCTACTTGTTGCATTGCAGTAGTAGGGTGCATGGTTAAAAAAATGAACAAACAGAAAAGAAATTGCTATTTGCAAAAATGTGTTATCTTGAAATGCAGATCCTGAGAAAAGAGTTAGGGGTTTAGTTAGGCTCTTTTCCAGGCCGTGACAAGTGAATATCATGTTGGAAAACCTGGAATTTGCTCACATCGCAACTTTCACGGAATCAAACTCTGCTTATTAGAAACAAAAAAAAAATCTTTCGTTACCACAAATTGACTTGAGAATTCGTCAGTGTGAACTTTGTCTGCATTTCTCAAGTTGAAGTATAAAGGCACTTAACCTTGCTATTTTTTCCCCTTCACATCTGATAGTGGTTGCTACCCTTCCACGCTTTTGGTTCTTTTAGTTGCTAGGTCGGCATATTACAGCTTTAAAATTTGTGGTTTATTGCAAACAAATTTCGTGACACGTTTACTGGTGACTGTACGGCGTCAAATTAGCAGCAGCCCACCGGA
Organism: Lithobius niger; assembly: GCA_023313725.1. NCBI lineage: Eukaryota > Metazoa > Arthropoda > Chilopoda > Lithobiomorpha > Lithobiidae > Lithobius > Lithobius niger. The sequence goes on along the minus strand of JAHWFP010008429.1, from coordinate 30,006 downwards.
CAAAGCCGGTTTTTTTTTTGGAGGTACCGGTAGTTTTAAACATTTATCAGCCCTCATGGCCTGTGAAAAATAAAAAAAAAATTTAAAAATGGCTAGTAATCTCTTTAAATAAAAAATATTTTAAATTTTTAATCCTAATTTTAATGGACTGTATCATTATTTATAGTTATTATTAATCAACAGCTGCATAAAAACAAGGGATAGCGATTACCACTTACGTGAACACGCTGTGACGTCATCATTTGTTGGGATATCCCCGCGTTATTCGCTTTTGCACACGCGCGTGGCCTAAGTCCGTGGAGTTTTAGCTGGGCTGCATTTGGTGCATTGTTAGCTAGATGTGGCAACGTCCGAAAAAAGGAATGGAGTCTCTACCTTTTTGTTCTTTTGTTTCTAAATTCGTGCACTGTGACTGACATTTGTATTACAAAACTGGTCGCTGATTTGGGGTTTGGTTTACTGCAAACCCAACAAAGTGAGCGTAGGGTTTGCATCACCATGCCTCACCACGATCACCAGCTGTGGTGATCATTGGAAAAAAATCCGCATTCTCCAAATGGAAAGAAACTCCGGCGCTTCTCATTTTCCCCAAGTTCCATCTTCCATTAGAATGCTCTTTCGCCTCACAGATTGTCGATACTTTGTCCTGTGAATCCTTTAAAAAGAGGCTTGTCGATTCTAGAATTGCTCTTTTGTGCAGTGACCACAGCTGACTGCTTTTTTTTGTGTTTTTTTTCCTTTTGCCGTTTTCTGACCTGTTCGTAAAAGCTGCCCTAATGCTCCGGTGCGGCAGCTAATAAACGAATAAATAATAAATAAACCTGTTTAAACCAATTATAGTGAGAGTCGATTTGTTTTCTCTTGCGAATGCAGCAATCGATATAGCTACTAATTGTCTAACACCAGTGAATAATTACCCCTACTTAAAGAATGCAATCTAAAAACCTAAATGATTTCTTGGCCGCGGTTCGACGACGCGTATGCAACCGTAAAACCAGTGGCCTCTTGCGTTTGTAGATTTTGGTCAGATGCGATGACATGGCATGGCGGCGCACACCTCTCATTTAAAGATGAGCCCAATACGATTCTTCTATCGGTTTCATTTTTAAAACTGTAAGTTTAATTAGTTAGACTAATAGTGAACTGAATCAACATTAAAAATATTTATTACCGTTTGGCCGTTTTATGACACGGGAGGCCTCCAAACCGCTTAGTCCCGGCGTTTTGAATATTTCATTAATCCGATGGCGACGTTGCCACACACACAGCACGACTTATATGTAGGAACCTACACATCAGTGGGGCCGCGTGCTTACGTCAGTGATCTGGAGATTTAATTTCAGCTAGTTGCCAGTCATTGGTCGGTTGGTGGTGACATCAGCCGCTGACGAAGGCTACATAGTTCCCAGTAATTGGTCGTGGATGGATGACGTCAGTCGGCTAAAGAAACAATAAGGAACCTTGTACGTTTGCTGCGAACAAAAATCTTTTATTATTTCTAGTGGAGCATTTTCCCGATGGATTCGACCCCTGTTCGAACTTAGACCTAGAAATGTGCCATAGAATCTGTGTGTAAAATTTGACAGAAATCCGACAATTTGTTAAAACGTTATAGTATGAACACACAGACAGACACCCACCCAGCAGACACCCAGACAGACAAACCATTCGCATAAAAATCTAAATCGACTCTAATAATTGCCAAAAACATTAATTAGTCTCAAACATATGTCAAAGCATGCAATACAAGAGAAAAGTGGCATGGAAATTCCAATCCTGGAACAGGCCATGGAATTTAGGGAAATGAGGGTGCAAGATCCCTGTATAATTTTCAAGCTGCATCGAGTACATTTTTCCTGCCGAGCTAAGCATGGTCTTACTGAGCAGTCGATCAAGCTTAGCAAATTATTACAAATTTAACCCTTCTAAAAATCAAGTGTTCAAATATTACCCTACTTTACATCAATGCGAGTTCAGTTTACTGACAATGTATTAAAAACATAAGATCAGCACAATATGTCCTGGGGCAAAAGTCCCAGTTACATTCAGCCTGTCAGCAACTCTTATGAGTGTGTTTAGTTAATTGGACCAAGTTGCTCGGTATGCTGATCATTACTGGTGGCTCAGACTTGGTGCAGTCTAAGATTTTAGGCCTAACTCTAAGTCTTTTAGGCCTAACTTTGCTCATTTTTGTTTTTGCACTAACAAAAATACAGTATCTTTCTTAAAGGTTGTTGTCATTGCATTATTTGTTCGCTGATACACCCATGAAAGCATACTGATACTTGGTAGTAAGAATTGCCGTATAGAAACAAACTCCCTTTAGGTAATGGGCCTCTTCGTTTGTTATCCCATGCAGTTATTTAAGTTGCCGAGCTGAATTGATCTTGCTCTTTTTTCGACCTGCTTGTATCTTCTTAATTTTTTTTCGTTATGTTTTTATAGAGGTGATTCTTCAACCAGCACCAGCCATTACATTTCGAATGCTTGGTGGAATCTTGGATTTCTACACTTTTCTGGGTCCAGCACCAGCTGATGTGGTAAAACAATACACTGGCTTGATTGGTAGATCAATTCTGCCACCGTATTGGGGTCTTGGTTTCCATTTGTGCCGATTTAACTACGGATCAGCAAACAGAACACGTCTAGTCTGGCAGCGAACACGTGATGCTAACATTCCTTTTGTAAGTACCCAATGAAGAAGGCATGCGTTGAGACTAGTTTGGGTTTTAGTGCCAACATTCTGTGCTTGTGACCCAGTATCACAAAGATTTTATGCTGCATTCTGTGTTTTATTTGTAAATGTGGCAGGTTATTAGGGATGTGCGAGTAGAATAATCTTAGTTCGAGTCGAGCCGAGTTTGCAACAGAAGATTCGATTATCAAGCCGAGTTTGAGTATTTGGTCAACACACTTATTTTGCAAGTTTCATTTATTTGTTAGTGTAATAACTAGGATGCTGCTTAACGGACTGTGCGGGTCAATGTTTAACACTAGTTTTCCAGTTTTTAGGATAAAACTTTAAAATGGTTTGAACTAGTGGCTTTTTATTTGAACCACCGGAAAGCTCTCGTTGAGATGATGAATTTAGTATATGTGAACGTCAAAATCGGTCAAAAATTGGCGAAGAGCATTTTTATCTAATTCGAGTTTAAGCAGATAGAAAACTCGACTCGAACTCGAACCTTTCGAGGCTCGCACAACCCTATAGGTTATGGAGTTAGCTGGAACTGGTCTTGTGTTTAAAGGTATCTTTCAAAAGCTGTTGCGACCTGCACACATACTGAAAATTTAATCGCGCAAAACTCGACCTCTGTTAAGTTTTGCACCAAATCCTACATTTGTCATTGATTAAGTGATGTGGACAATAGCGCCTAAGAAACAGAGAAGGCTGATGTGTACCATGTGACACTGTAACAGGATCCAACAATTTATCCAACCTTTTAAGTTAAATACTTGGTATTTGTTTGCATTCTGGCGTTAAGTTTTATTACTTCTGACCTGCAAATTACAGTAATTGCACACTGTAAAAGCACAGGCTTGTTAAGCGTCTAGCTTTAATAAAAAGTCCGGCAATGACAGTTAAACTATCAGCACTCAAGTGATCAGTCTAATATGGAAGTAAGTACTGAGTGGTAGTAGTAGTACACTGAAGTGCATTGGAGTGTACAACTGTCCAGCAATGACAGCTAAACTATCAGCATTCAGGTAAATCAATCTTAATTTGGAAACGAGTGCACTGGAGCGCATAACAGTCCAGCAACTATCAGCATTCAAGTGAATCAGTCTAATACGGAAGGGAGTGCATTGAGTGGTGGTAGAAACGCACTGTAGTGTACAACAGTCCAGAAATGACAGCTAAACTATAAGCATTCAAGTGAATTAAAGCAAGTGCACCGAGTGGTGGTAGGAGTGCAATGGAGTGCACAAGAGTCTGGCAGTGACAGCCAAACTATGAGCCTCAATCCCCCCCCCCCCAACTATGAGCATTCAAGTGAATTAGTTTGATATGGATAGAGTACACCTATTAAACAGAATTTTAAAAAGGCATAGTTTCTTTGTAACTATTGTTTGTAGGTTTGTTGTTACGTAGCCCTAGCTCGCACTGATAACCAGATCTAGTATTGGCTAAGGCGCGATTTTTATTTTTAATGCATTGGATACAATTTAAAAGTAATAAGCATTTCAGGATTCACTGGGGTGAATAACTTGAATAACTGGCTATGGAACATTTCATGCCTGAGAGCTGCTAGTGTTAAAACCCGACCACTCTGGTTTATTGCACAGATCAAGAGGCAGAGAAAGGCATGGTTCAGTGGCTTGGGGTGGAGTAAAGCACGCAGCATGCTGACTTGAATGCCACGGTTACCGCCTTGCAACAGTGATTCAGCCTTCATGTATGACTGGAGATGGAAATTGCTGAAGAATCGTCTGCCTACTTTGTGAAATTTAATTTGTCAAAAGATTACTATTACAACTTCTGGTTATCTATTGTGTGACAATGAGAAAATGAAAAATTCCTTGTCTGTTGTACTTTTTGGTGGGACTTGTCGAACGTGATGAAGATTCACACCTAGCTGTGATTAACTAGTTACTCCTCTGGTTCTTAGAAGCCAAGATATCGGCTCTACGTTATATACGTTTGGGTTAAGAAAATGAAACCTTAGTACCCAGAGGGTTAATGATGTCAATGTATTAGCTTTGACATTGCCATTTGTAGGTAGACTAAATATTTATTTTGAATTTGAATTGTGACGGTATAGGCCTATTTTAGACCCCTGTAGGTCTCCATCACTATTTGGCGGTCCTTAAGACCAGACCAGGTAGCATAAAGTTGCACGGCACACACTCATAATGACTCCCCCAAACACCTCTTTTCTGGATGGTTCCCTGCGCGTGTCTCAACCTGGTGCAATAATGTACACACGACAGCGCTTCACCCATAAAAGAGGGACAAAGATGATATTAGAGGTCTTGAGCAACTAAGAGTGCGAAAGAACGGTTGTATCGACAACCACGGATTACTAGAACGCGTACGTGTGTGTGCCGTGGCAAGGATACGTCGCCACCTGTCCTCTAAAAGATGTTGTGTTCGAACCTCGACAACTCCTAGACAACGCGAGGGTTAACGTAGGCCAAATAACGGTATCCATCTATATTTCTATACGAACAATATAATTGGACTGGTCTACCTAATTTATCGGACTGTTACAGAATCCAAAATCTATATCAGGATGCATCTTATCTTCAGGACTGCCTCATATTCGCATATACATGATGATGAACATGATGTAGGACTATATGAAGTTTTGTACAGTTTACAGGCTTGTTGACTGCAAAACACTGATGCCGGGAGTGGCTGCCAAGGAGCAAATGCTGGCTTTTCAGAGGCGGAAAGTGTTAAAGATGGAAATATAATGTACACTGATCTTCCCGTGGCGATGTATAATGCCTAAAAATATACTGTTCAATTTCTCGACATTATCAATTTTATCTAAAATTGTTGGTTGCGCTGCTTCTTCTGGAATGTGCTCTTCACTGTCCTCACAGTTACGTAAAGTTTAAGCTTTCTCTGACAGAAATGTGATAAGCGATACGAACACGGATGCCTCCAGAAGCAGGTGTTGCTTCCCTGCAGAGCAGGACTGTTGTGGTGATCGAAGTAAAATGCACATCATTTTTGTAGGTTCATTCAACACTTTATTATATGGCAGTAGAATATAATAGAGGTTGTTGGCCATTAAGATAGTAGTGGCTGCACATACAATGACATTTTTTCTTTATAATATTGTTTTCTCCAAAATCAATAATTTGATAACCAAAATTAACTTAAAAGTATGCGTTTCTCGCTGGGGCAAATCGTAGCAAAAAAATAATTAAAAGGAATCTCACCCAGCTTTAATTGAGGGCTGACGTACCTCTCATTATTTGACCTTGCTTCCGAGTCGCATCTTCACGCAATATGACACCATCAATGCACTCACAGTACATTTCATTGATTCAGGCCATACCTCCAACTGGGAACACTCATCAGTTTTTTCACTGAAAAACACTCTTGCACCAAACTTGCCAGTGAAACTGATTTTTTTTCATGGTAACAAACCAGACTAATAACCTCCAAAATGGAACCTTCAATGCACGATTGACCTACTTCAGCTTACATCACTTCTGCAACCGTCTCCACAAATCACTTGCGCGACGAGTTTAGTAGTCACTTCTACCTCACGTGTCGCGGACTCGTTGTTACGTTCTGATTCTGAACATGCCACTCAGAACATGGGCAAAGTATTGAGAGGTATGTTAGTCTTCAGTCAAAGCTAGATGAGATCCCTTTTAATTATTTTTGCTGAATATTAACTTGCAGGAGAAATTTTAAAAATTGTTGTTGTGTTGTACTATTTTTATATTTAGTACGTAATTTTTCTTGTCCCGAGACCTTAGCCAGGTGTTGTGTTTTGGGGGGATGGGGTGTGTCCCAGGTGCTGCTGCTTCTGCTGTGCTGCGGTGCCCCTTGGTTTGAGCCTTGTTTAGACGTACTTTTTTCCCCAACAGGATGTGCAGTGGAATGACATTGACTACATGGACAATCATCGAGATTTCACCTACGACAAACACAAGTTTGCAGAGCTACCAAAGTTGGTTGATGATATTCATAAGGCAGGAATGCACTATATACCTATGCTTGTAAGTTTATCATTTGAAGAAGATGGAATGCTGTTTTTTTAAACTCTTTCTGGAGGTATGATTGTTATTATAACGATTGGAGATAACCTGTTTATAAGCTACGGAAACCCAACAATTCCCTTTTCACGTATTAGTTAGTTATTTTAGTTCCGCTATTACATGCTTATAACCTGAAGGCTATTCAACTTTCTTTCATATAATATTGAACCTGCAGCTTATAAGAGAGTGCGAGTAATACAAGAGTTCTCTTGCATGCTAAAACAGTAAAAAGTCGTTTTTTCTGCAGTGATACAGTTTGCATCCCCCAAGCATCATTTGTAATAATTCTTGAAAAGTTGCAGCTGTTGTTTCAATTTCAGTTGACATTGTTTTGATTGTTGACGTCTGCATGTAACAAATTGAAATCAACTTGTAGTTAATAGCAACCAATTTCGTTCCTCTGGTGGAACATTGCGTTGTTGATCACTTACTCACCTCTGGGCTCTATTTCCTCTTCCTGGAGCTCCCAACCGATAAGGCCACGCAAAAAAAATTGTTTGGTTTACGGGCAAGGTTGCAAATCGAACCACCAGGCAACCAGGCATTTTATTTTTTATTTTATTTAACTGACCTCATTTCTTTGACGTGTACCTAGAGTATGTAGTCAGCCTAAAAAAAAATTTTATATTACTAATATTTATGTCATCTAGTATTCAAAGTATTTTAGTTTTTGTCAAATAACTTCTTAGTGGTATGAGCTAGAAGTTTGAAATTGGCACCATTGGAAAGCTCGTTTCGAGGCGGTTTAAATGGAGTACTGGAATGTCAAAAACGGTCTATATTTAGTGAAAATGTAATTTTTAGCGGGTGAACCAAGATTCAGATAAAAAGTTTTGACCCGCGATAATTTGAAGCACCCGCACGCGCCTGTAAACCAAACTATGAACTTTGCATGGCCTTAGTGGTATGAGCTAGAAGTTTGAAATTGGCACCATTGGAAAGCTCGTTTTGAGGCGGTTAAAATAGAGTACTGGAATGTCAAAAACGATCTATATTTAGCTAAAATGTGATTTTTAGCGGGTGAACCAAGATTCAGATAAAAAGTTTTGACCCGTGATAATTTAAAGCACCCGCACGTGCCTGTAAACCAAACAATTAACTTTACCCAATACCCATGGCCTAAGCAGCTTCAGAGTGCACATATAGCAATGGCGCTTTCACTGACGAACCGTTACTTACTGCTGGTAATTTGCCAATCATCCAACATGATAAATTTGTTGCCTAATATAAGGACATGCAGTGAAAAAGACAAAATAGTTTTTATTTAACCATGGATTTCAATGTTATCATTATATTGGAAGGCCAACAACCTGGTTCTACTTACTAGTGAGGTCCTTGATATTTTGTTAAAGGTTGTAGAATGGCTGCAGGTTATATGGGGATGCAGGTTTTACCAGAGTTTATATACACAGTCCTCATATTTTTTAATGGTGCTGGTTATACGCATGAAATTACGATAATTCTTTTTTCGTGTAGTCACTTGTTTTAAGGTGGCGACTGAGTTGCTTCCGTTGTGTATCCACATACTTTTGAAAAATCCAAACGCATGTATTTGGTGCGCTTGTCACAACGTGGAGTCGTCAGGTGGTGTTCGCTTCAATTAACAAAGTTCCTAGTTATCCTTTCCCTGTACGAACTACAAAGTAAGACTAAGGCCATGCAAAAAAAATTGTTTGGTTTACGGGCAAGATTGTAAATAGAAACACCAAACAACCAGGCATTTTATCTTAGTTTTTATTTAACTGACCACATTTCTTTCTCATGTACCTAGCTCAAAGCTAAAAGAGTATGCAGGCACCCTAAAAAAGTGTAATATTCTGCTAATATGTTATTTATGTTGTCTAGTATTAAGAATATTTTAGTTTTTGCAAAATAACTTCTTAGTGGTTAGAGCTAGAGGCTTGAAATTAACACCATTGGAAAACTCGTTTCGAGCCGGTTAAAATGGTATACTGGAATGTCAAAAACGGACAGAATTTGGCGAAAATATGAATTTTAGTGGGTAGACCAAGATTGAGATAAAAAAATTTGACCCGCGATAATTTAAAGCACCCGCACAAAGCCTGAACAATCGATACCATGCTCATTTCGAGAAGTGGCATGTGATGTTTGCCTGTTGACACTTGTGCATTTGCTGACTGAGTGGCAGTCGTTCTTTCTTGACTTTGAGTGTAGGCCGACACACTGCCAATCAGTGTGCCAAGGGCTAGCGTTTTTTATTCACAGCAACAAACTGAGCAGTGATCAAGCTGAAGATGTAACATAATCAGTGGGACCCAGCCTTTAGATTCGTGCAGAAGTGTTGAAGTTTCGAACGAAGTATTTATTTAGTTTTGTACCAGTAAAGCTAATGAAACAGTAGGCTGCATTCTCGGATACATTGTTGATTACTTGACTGCTTCTAAAACAGCTTGTCAGGGTTCCTTGTTGTATGCAACAGAGGGCCATAACTATTATTTGGCAACTGTTGTTGCTGGTTAATTTCAAGTAATGATAGCACTCGTATAGATGCTCAGAATCTCGGCCGGGTGTTAGCTATTGAAAATTCCATAGTGGTTTTTACTCTGCAAATCCATCTCACTTGTAAAGTTTAGGAGAAAAACACACACAATTTCAGAAAGGAGAATACCATACCAGTATTCCTTGCGAATTTTCGACAGACTGGGAATGTCTGTCCTCATCAGGCACTACTACACTCTTGAAAACTGTTGTTTACATTCACTTCATCTTTACCGGAGGCCAAGTACCGGAGGCCACGCCATTTTGGAACGCCGTGTTCAAAAGATGAAGAGAATGTAAACAACAGTTTTCAAGAGTGTAGTCGTGCCTGATGAGGACAGACGTTCCCAGTCTGTCGAAAATTCGCAAGGAATACTGGTATGATATTCTCCTTTCTGAAATTGTGCGTGTTAACTATTCATCTCAGTGTAAAAACTTTAGATTAATTTTACTGTGCGTGCAAAATATATTGTGTTGAGCTGCATTTTGGTGTACAAATTCGTAGAAACAAACAAGCAAACAAAGTGGAGAAGTGCTGGTAGTTTTAACTTTTTTGTGTGTGTGTTTCAGGATCCCGGCATAGATTTAACCACTACACCGGGTACTTACCCTCCATATGATGATGGAATTAAGCAAGGCATATTTATTAAAGACAAAGATGGGAACCCATTTGTTGGGAAGGTTAGTGGAGATGTTGCGTGCAAAACCAAAAATTATTAGTTAAATTGGAATGCTGTACTGTTTTTTTCATGATACAGTATTTAGAACTTAATATTTAAGTCTACAATTTAGTTTTCGATTAAATATTTAGCTATTTTTAGGAGTGTAAAAACAATTTTACATCAGGGGATGTTGGACATCTGTGTCTCTAGATTGCATTAAACTACAATATGAGAAGGCTGTTTGTTAAAACGCTGCTTTTTTGTAGGTGCTCTAAATTTGTTCTTACCGTATGTATGTGTAGAAATTTCACACTCTTTTACGAAACCAGCGCAGGGACAACTAAAACTTTAACGAAAAAGAAATTACCTCTCTTCAAACGTTTTGATAATTATGACCTCTCTATACAGACGTGAAATAGTACAGGTAAGTGGTTTTCATGCAGCTATGGTAAGGCCAAGTTAAGCTGAGGAGATGATTTCATATTTTTAAAATAATTTTTGTAGTCCGTGAGCTGATTTTGATCTCTGCACACATTCATATTGCAAGGGTCAGCTGACTGTCTCCTTTCAGCCTTTCCAAGACAAAGCACGAGTCCAGGGTCCTTCTTTTCAAACATTAGCTTTACTGCGTGAGCGAATCAAATTACATGCGCGAGAAACCATGTTGCTCATCTTTCTGCCTCAATCGAACTACGTCGGGCTGCCAGATGGGAAATGGTGAGGTGGGGGATCGGATGGGAAAGGCCAGCTGGGTGGGAAATGGTGAGCTGGGGGCAGCTCGCCATTCTCACACGCTCCCCTCTCCACAAAAGTTGCGCTCGTCGCCTCAAGTTTGACGCTGTTTACAAAATTTTTCACTAGGTATTCAAATTTCTGTTACAAAATTATTCTCGAGATTTTGGCTTATATGAACATTGATAATCTTATCACAATGACCAAATCACTTAATCTTACCAAAAATGCTGTTGAAAGCTCACGCTCTTCCCTACAAAAATGCTGTTGAAAGCTCACGCTCTTCCCTACCTTTATGCCTGCTACTGACGCAACTGCAGGGCTCGAAATGAGCGGCATCGCATCGCAGTTTGCACCTCAATTTTAGGCATTAGCGATACAAAATTGAAATTTGCGTAGCAGTTTAGCGACGCAACATCATGGCGAAAGAACTTATAAATTAAAAAAAAATCCTTTCGCAGTAGGCCTAGCCCATTTATAATAGAACAATCATTGTTTTACGTAAAATTCTTAATACCAATCCCTATAGAAGTTGGGTTATTTTTATACCAAGTGCAAAGAATGAAATTGAACGATACACAATCATCAGAATATTTATGTATTTAAAAAAAAAAATGATGCAATTTATATGTCACACAATCGCATTCTCTTGTTCTAGCTGAACCATCAATTATAACAAAAATGCTCTTTTGCCTGCCAAGAAAAATACTAATTGCGCTTCATGAAAACTGCTAACCATTATTTTGCAATTGCTACGCAATTTTTATTTTGCATCGCAATTATGCTACACACTTTTTTCTGGATATTTCGAGCCCTGAACTAGGGATCGACCGGATACCGTTTTGCCGGATCCAGGTCGGTTCCGGATAATTTGATGTCAGAGCCGGTTCCGGATCTAGGTGCTGGATCCGGGTCGGTACCGGATACCGGGTAATTCACACACAAAAACGAAATAAAGTTGTTTATTTTTTTCCCTTTATAAGTTGCAGCTATGGTGTTAATTTTCGCTTTGTTTCACATTACTTTCTTACATTAAACAGTGTAAATTCATTGTAAACAGTGTAAACACTGGTTTAAAGTGTAAAAGTTTAAAGGTTTAAAGTTTAAAAAGTTTTAAACCTTTAAAGTTTTAGACCTTTTAAACCTTAAAGGTTTAAAGGTTTAAACCTTTAAAGTTTTTAAGTTTTAAACCTTTTAAACCTTTAAAGTTGTAAACTTTTAAAAGTTTAGAGGTTTAAAGTGTAAAAGTGTTACACCAGTGTAAACAGTGTAAGTGTAAACTCTGCAAATTTTTTTTTGAAAAAGCCAAAGAAAAGCTAAGAAAAGCTATTTCTTTCGTCCTATTGGTGAAGGGACAGCCAATCCTAGGAACTTCGATACCTATCCTCAGTTGGAATTCCTCACAGCGGATGCTAAACTAGATTTTGGCTCCGCTCACGATCTTCCTAAGAGAGCAGCAGTCCGTGTTTATGTCTTACGTGACAATGACCACATCCTCCGTCTGGGTCTTCGTGCTGCGTCCCAAGCGGACGTACTCAGTACTGCAGCCAACACACTGTGTGAAAGACTCGACACCGATCCTCCTCCCGAGGACACCCGCCAACTAGCGCTTCTCATAAACCAAGTTTCTTACTACCTGCAAATACTTACTTCAGTAATTATGCTTAAAATCATCATTTTACGCTATCACTGCTCATGTATCAACTAAAAACTCCCTTTTTTTAGCTTGTATCCAAACTTTCTCTCCTCTCCCGCCAGGGGCGCTGCTACTCCTAACTAGGAGGCCTCCATCTTGTTTGTTCCCTTCATCACATTTTGAGCACGTTGTTAGGGTAGGACGTGTTTGGCATCGCTGCCTTTGTTTTCTAGTTTGGAGGCAAAGTTATCAACTTTTCTGGGCAGAATTATGACCACGATAGAAGAATCAAAAGAACTGTTACGTGAGAGACTCAATTCGAAGAAATTTGATGCGTGTAACTGCAAGAAACAGTCAAGAGATTTTCACCCTCTTTGCCGTGAATGCAGGCCCTGCAACTTCGTCACCAAAGTATGTGAACTGTGCGATTTACATCATCGTTCAACTGTGAAAGACATTTTGCATACGTGGAAGAAATCGGATCAGAAAGCAGATCAAAGGGCCAGGGCAGCAACGGCAGTTTTGGTTGATGACGGAACGACTGCAGTTTGTCAACCGGAGGGAGAAAACAAGATGGCGTCTACAAACGAAAATGACTTTGCTGAAATTCATGAAACTGTGGTGGTGTCGGATGATGCAAAGTTGATTGATGGTGGAGTAGGACAGGTGCCGTTCTCAAATGTAGAGCTGCTGGCGTCGATGCAGACCACAGCCAACGTAATTTTTGATGCGAAAGCAACTCGTATGGAGCAACGAATTACGGACAAGGTGGATTCGGCAGTGTCGGGGATGGAAAAGAAGTTCGGCGTCTTAATGGCTGATATGCTCCACATGTTGCAACCATGGTTAGCCAAAGAAGAAGAAAAATCGTTGGATAAATTAGGAACCGATGTGTCTGTTGTGACGGACATCAAGTCGTCATCAGCTATGCAGTCGCCAGCTATGCAGTCGCCGTGCCGTCAGGAGTCGCCACGTGTCGGAGATGACGTTGTTAAGACTGAGTCTAGATCCAAGTCCGGGGGCCATAGTGACCTAGTGAAGAGCTCGGCAAAGAAAGGAAAATCTTCTAGGGCGTCCACTCGCAGGTCAGGAAAGGATAGTACTCAAATGGCCGCTCCCGGTGTGGGGAATAGCGGTTCGTATGAGGACCCCAGCGAAAAATCACGCAAAACTGTAGGAGTAGTAAAGTCCAGTGAGGACAAATTTACGAAACTACTGGACATAATGAGCTCGTTTATGGCGTCAAACACGACAGGCGTCAAGTCGCCGCAGGTCGCTGAGTTGTCGCCACTGCGTGAGGAGAATAGCCGTCCCGTTGCCGCCCAGTCGTCACCGTGTCGCCGCCGCGTGTCGCCAGCCCGTCGCCAATGTGTCGCCGCCCGTTCCTCACCTAATAACCACGTGTCACCGGACCGTCGCCGTGTGTCGCCAGTCTGTCGCCGCATGTCGCCGCTTGAAAGTCAGTCATCAGTACATCTGGAGAATGCTCATCATTTGAGTTCAAGTATGGAATTTCCCACCCAGGGTGGTTCTGGAGTTGGAAATGACTCAAGGAAGAGGAGAGGTAATGTGGCTTCAAGTGTAGACAAGGGGTTGTCTAAAAGAAAAAAAGCTAGTGAAGAGCACAATAACGGAGCTTCAGAGAGTGGTGATGAAACGGAAGGGGATAACACGGATGACCCGTTCAATGAAGGCCCAGGTTATGTCCCGTGGGCAGAATTTACGGAGGTTGCACTCAAGCATTTGAGACACACTCGTTTTTTCAAGGAAGGGCCTCCTCCAGTGGAGGATGCGGAGGACCCGCCCATGGATACGTTGGCAAATGAAGGATGTTATAAGCAGTGCACCTCCCATCTGCCACAATCAGCAGTTTTGTTTCGGCAACTACTAAACACAGAGTCGTTAACTAGGAAAAATGAACTGCCTGTGACTTGTTCTAAACCCCTGCCACCGCATGATCCGAGGAAAACACATATGTTTTTCAAATCAGTTGGAAAAGGAGCCCCGAATAAGAACAGGTTTCGGACCTACAAGGAAGCCGAATATGTAACTGAACTGTGTAATATCGAGTTGGATTCGGTTCTCAAGAACCCATCATTCATTAAAACTCCTACTCAACAATTTGAAGAGGACGATGTCATGTTGAGAGCCAGCATGAGAGCAAGCTCTCAAGCAGAGCTTATTTACTTGTCATCAACTGCAGCTTTGAAGGCGATGGCGTTGGTCAACCCGGAGCTCAGGGAAAATAAAACAATTAGGGAATGTATGCATCTTCTTAAGCGAGCGTCTTCATTCCACAAAACCAAGTTTTTAGGAAAAGCTGCTTTGCCACTTACTATGCCATGAACTGGTTTACACGTGCTCTCTTTAATTTTACACTTCTGTGAGAAATTGCTCTGAACACAGCATCCAATCTTCACGACTCGACCCGTTACCTCCTACGAAATCATCCATCCACGAGTCTGACTCCCTGTTCCGCGGCTTGATCCCCAAAGTAGCTCCTCACGTCGACATCTCTCGTAAACCTCGTTAAAAGAAAAATCGTCGGAATTATCGACAACGATCTACCTCGTCCTCCAAAGCGGACCTACCAAAGGACGACTGGAAGTCGGTGAAAGCACCTGATTCCGCTCCGCTTCCACCGCCACGATCCGCATCGCCCTTACCATCCTGTTCCCAGGGACGCGGACGAGTCATTCCCTGGGCAGACCATCCACTCCTGACAGACGCCAGCGTTCCTCCTCGCATCCTCGCAACAGAGGACGTGATTCCTATTGACATTCCTTCCCCCCCCCCCCCCCCCCAAGAAGTAGGGGGTCGACTTCGATTTTCTGCCAAAGCTTGACAAAAAATCACCACAGATCCAGTGATCCTCTCAATTATTTTTCATGGCTTCAAGCCGAAGTTTTTGACAAAACCCCCGGTGCAAGATCCACCATGGGAACTAGAAGCTCCAGCTCCCATCCCGCTCCGGACGGAAATCACGTCCCTTCTCCGTATAGGGAAATCACATCCCAGCATTCATATGGTGTTGCCTCCGTTCACTCCAGGCTTTTACAGCAGCTCGGGCGGGACAAATCTTATCTTCAACTTGAAACCTCTGAACCAGTATATCCTCAATCCACACTTTCAAATGGAGACAATTGCTTCCATCCGAGAATCGTTACAACCCAACGAATGGACAGTGTCACTAGACCTGGCGGATGCATGCCTACACATTCCGCTTCATGCGTCTTGTCCGCCACCTCTTCCGTTTCTTGTTAGACGCCACAGTATTCGAGTTTCTCTGCCTCCCCTTTGGACTAAATGCCGCTCCGCGGATCTTTACCATGGTCCTACGTCCTATCCTCGCCTATTTACATCAACAAGACATCCGCATACATGCCTTCCTCGACGATTGTCTTCTACCACATCCCAACCCCACTACACTCTCCAACAATCTGAACAACGTCATGTCTCGTTTTCATCACCTCGGTCTGGGAGTGAACTTCTCAAAGTCCCGTCTCCAGCCCGCTCAATCCTTCGTGTTCCTATTCTCATACCTCAAGAAGGCAACTGTCATGCCATCCGTAGAACGCATAGAAAGTCATCTACTGTCCGCCCTGACCTTCTTCCGCCTGCCGCTTCATACCTGTCAAGATCTCGCGTCCACCATCGGGGCGCTCAACTCCTTTGCGGACCTCGTCCCGTACGGCAGGTGGATGGCTCGACCATTTCATCACTACCGTTCCAGTCTATGGGGAAACCCTCAACTTGCGACGACGTTGCCATCTCAGCCTTTAGGTCCTCTCTTTCCCATGGACACCTTACGATGGTGGACGGACGTCCTCAATTTTACCGCTACGGTCCCTCTTCACGAACCTCTCCCAGAAGTACATCTTTTTACGGATGCATCCTTAACAGGCTGGGGAGCTCACATCGACAACCTTACCATCTCCGGCATCTGGCCGGAAGGAATGACCTTTCACATCAATCACTTAGAACTGTTGGCGGTTCTTCTTGGCCTTCACCATTTCCAGGACCATGTGGCAGGACGGATAGTACGAGTCCACACCGACAATACGACATTTGTCGCCTACCTGCGGAAGGGAGGCGGGACTCGTTCCCTGTCCCTTCATCACGTCACCTCTCAAATCTTTCAACTATGTATTCATTTGCACGTCTTCACATCCCAAGGTCCTTGAATGTGATTGTGGATTCTCTCTCCCGTCGCAATCCGCCCACCAGCGAATGGACGCTACATTCGACCATTTGCTCCATCCTATTCCACCTCTGGGTTCACCCAATGGTTGACCTCTTCGCCACGAGGTACAATGCCAGGGTTCCCCTATTCGTCAGCCCATTCCCGGATCCACACACCTGGGCAATGGATGCGTGGACACTGAATTGGGATCATCTTTATGCATACGCATTCCCTGCTCCTCGCCTCCTTTCTCTCGTGTTTCGCAAAATCGCTAGCTCACGAGGACGATTTCTGCTGATCGCACCGAATTGGCTGGTGGCAGCCTGGTTTCCACTGCTCCTCAGCCTCCTCATCGACTCTCCTCGACGCCTACCGAACCATCCAAACCTCCTGTCCCAGCACAGAGGATCGATCCTCCACCCGAACCACCGAGCACTTTGACTTCACGGGTGGCTATTATCGTCCAGCTCCTCCGAGCGTCAGGAATTCTTGAAGACGAGGCCACTCGCATTGCATCTCGAACCGTCCGATCCTCTACCAACAAGATTTATGACAGCCACTGGAAACGATGGCTTCATTGATGTATCTCAGAACAAGTTGATCCAATCCGTCTCCCTCTGCACGACCTCCTTCGATTTCTCACTTCTTTATTCAAAAGAGGACTAAAGGGCTCCACCATCCTGGTTTACCGATCCGCTCTTAACGCTGTCTTTAAAGCAGCTGGCAACGCAAACCTTCTTACCGATTATAGAATCTTTCCATTTGGATATCGTCCTCGCATTTCCAGACAATTCCCGGACTGGGATCTATCCATCGTCCTCACGACCCTTATGACCTCACCCTATGAACCCTCTGCACTTAGCTAAACTCAGCCACCTTACAAGAAAGACTGTGTCCTTCGTAGCTCTTGCAGCTTATCTCTGTTGTAGTGAATTACAAGCCCTTTCAGCCACAGAAAAAGCCTGCTTCTTTTTACTGGATTACGCTGGGGTTACCTTAACTCTGCGAGCTTCCAGCTAAGACTCAAAAACCTGATGAACGAACCCATCCCTTCATCATCCCGTCCTTGTCCTATATCCTAGGGGACGAAGAGGAACGATCCCTCTGACCTGTCCGCGCAGTCCGGTTCTACCTTCTAAAGCATCTAAAGCTATACGCAGAGGATGCTCCCAATTTTTCCTCCCTTTTACTAATAAAGTCGGCACCACTTTCACAAGCATGATTGCCACTTGGCTGAAGAGTGTCATCGTTCAAGCTTACGAAGCTCTTGACATTAACTGTGTCTCTGAAGGTATCAGAGTAACAGCCCACGAACTTCGTGCAATCTCCACGTCCTGGGTGGGCTCACTACAGCAACATCCCCATTTCCAAAATAATGGAAGCTAACTCCTGGAGACATCCTACCGTCTTTACGTCACATTATCTATGAGATATGTCCCATCAGGCTGAGATACTTTACCGGATCGGGCCATTTGTTGCTGCCCGCCGTATACTTTGACCCCTTTTACACACTGAATTTTCTGTGAAGGGAACCGGTCGCTACCTGAGGGAACTTGAGTTAAATGGTGCCCGCCGCCTTGACAAAGTCTATGGGATTGCTATAAAAAAGGTAGTGGGTATTTTCAAGGCAAACTAGAAACTCCAAAATACCAGTGTTACCTAGTTGATTTTGGTTTCTATTGCCTGTTGAAATATACATTACCTTGGTCCCACCCTCCTCCCCTCTTGTCGCCATTCTGGGCACTATAGAGGTCCGAAAAGGTGAGCTTACCGCTCCGCTTCGGCTTTTATATGATGGAGGCTGCGCAGTAAGATGCGCAGTAGGTAGCGAACCGGAAGGACATCTTCGATTTAATTTCTCTAGGTTGAACAGCATTTTGAGAAGGCGAATGCTATAAAAAAGGTAATTTATATTTTCAACAGGCAATAGAAACCAAAATCAACCAGGTAACACTGGTATTTTGGAGGTTTGGTGTTTAGAAGTGTTTTTAAAAACACAGAACATGTGTAAATTAATTGCCCTCCTTCCCCTTAAAACCAAATTCTAGTTTTAGTGTAACAATTCGTGTGCAAGCAATTTGAAGTCATTTTTCAGTTTCTTTGCTGCCTGAATCAACGTTGCTTTAGTGGAAACTGAAGAGCATGTACTCTGCTACTTAATAATGATGCGGATTTTTTTTGTAGGTTTGGTCTGCTAATGGTGCATTGTGGCCAGATTTCACCAATCCCAAAACACATTTGTATTGGACGGAGCAGCTGACGAACTTTTATCAACAAATTCCTTTTGATGGTTTATGGATAGTAAGTTCCTAACAGCCTGAGAAGCTTGTTCACAAACCCAAACTATTCATAATTTTCATACAACAAAATACATCTCTGATGCCCCCTAACCAATTTTCAGGGTTTGCAGGTGGAACAAAGTTTTGGCTCTGTTCAGCATTGTCTATAACTAGGCTGTTATCCTGATGCTTGTTTTGGATGGGTTTGTCTCACAGTATTGGTCAAATAACATTTTTTAGGTGATATTTGACGATCCAATATTCCATTTCAATAGTTTTTTTGAGCGCTTTAAAATAGCTCCAACATCAAATCAGTAGTTCTTGTCATTTTTAAGATTTTGTGAAAACCTAGCGCCTTAAGCCTCGATTATGTGAACTAATTGGGACTGGGGAGTGTTCGGATAACATAATTTACATGCAAAACAAAGAAATTACAGTACTAGATAGGATCAGGTGGATCGATATTTGTGGTTACGGTATAGGCAAATTTTGCTGAAATATCGATAACTGAAACCATTGGAGATAATGACTAAGGCTGCACTGATCCAATCATGCTGACCCAATCATTGCCAATCAAAGCGTGATCGGATTGATTGGAAAACAAAATCATATTTTATCAGTAACTAATCAAATTTTATTTGAGGGGAACACCCTCAAACTTCCCATTCAGATACTATCCTATTCCAATTTCTTAACATCGACATGTTAGAGGGGTTTGAGAATATTACGAAACTTATAGTAACCTGGTTACTTAGAAAAGAGGAAAAAATGAGGAAAACATGGAGGAGAGAGAGAAAGTCAAAAAGCGTTAAAAACAGATCGTAGAATAATACAAAAAAGATCACCAAGAACAAGTGTTGCACGGTAAATCTGTCTTCACGGTATTGATGGTAATGAAAAATTACGGTATCAGTATTGTACCATAGCAGCACCACGGTATTACCGTAGCACCATGGTATTAGCAGCGATTTTTTAGCACCACGGTATTACCGTAGCAGCGATTCTCGAAGTTTGCTTGTTAGCAAAGATTTATTCACGATCACAACGTAGAGAAACAAATTTCGATCGCTTAAGTCATCGCGCAAATGATAAGTGTTACTTGAGGAAAGCCCTTATGTGCGAGTGCACTATAGTGTACTTCTGATTGAATTGTGCAAATGCTGCCATTCGTTTTGCTAGTTCTGCCCGCTGCGATTGATCGATAAGCGATCGGGAAGGATGGCGTTTGTCCACTGATAGGATCAGATCGGATTGGAAGCAAAATTGTTGATTGTTACACCTTTAAGAATGAAACACAGTTGTGGAGTTGTGGTCAGGAAATAACTATCTCCCTAGCCATTTTTTAACCGTTGATTACCATTTTAAAATTTGTTTGTATTTTAATAATTATTGGATTTTTGAAGAAAAATATAGCACGTGATAGTTGATATAAAAAAAAATCGAGCATTAAATTTTGTATATTGGTATTGGCAAAATGTTTAGAACTGGTTTGATATCGGTATTGTAGCAGTAAAGTTGGTATCAGTGCCCCCTTATAAATTACACATTTGGTTAAGTGGAATTTTGTGTTAAGAAAATTTTTCTTGAACCTGCGAGAGGATTACGACAAGATTTTGTATTAAAATCCTTTAAGAAACGGAGATAGAACAAGCCTGATCTCTTATTCTTCTATGATATCTCTCAAATTTATGAGATATTTCTCAAGAATGGGCATTCAAGATAACTGTGGGGGTAGCGATGTGCGCAACTCTTAAAGTTCGAGTTGAATTCTGCCTTAGGCTCAAGCTCAACTTGACCATGTGAGTGGAAACTTGAATTAAGAGTTTTCGTATGAAGTTTTACAGAATTAAATATACAGTAGTTAGCGGTGGGAGAGCTTTAGAGATTTTCGATTTTTTTATTTCCTAAACCCGAAGAGTTTCCCAAAGGCTGTCCTTGTAAGGCTATCCCATACAGATACTAGCAAGAGCCCCAAACCACCTATCTCACTCTTGATACTAGTATGACGATTTCTTTGTTTCTTACTTCCTGCAAATACTTACCTTCAGTAATATTGCTAAAACCACCTTTTTACGCTATTTACTGCTCGCTTATGAACTAAAAACCCTATTTTTTATGTTCTCCCTAAGCTTTTCTCCACTGCCGCCAGGTGGCGCTGCACGTCCTTACCGAAGTCAGCGCTCCCACCAGTCCAACCGCATCACTTTTCGAGCACTCCATCGTGGATGGTTGTGCGAGTTTTTACTGCGTGCTTCGCGAATTAACCAACGCGTATTATGGACTACAACAATGGACTTCGATGTCAAGAAGTGGATCCGACGAGCGGCTTATTGGAAAGCAGCACAGTGGGAACAGGATCGAAGCACGGCAACGGTCGGTAGACGGTAGGCTTAACGGATACGGCCATGCCAGCGGTGTTTTTTGGTCGGCCGGTCGTTGCCGAGGGTAAGATGGCGGCCGAGAATGAAGCTTTTGTGATTCGTGGTTACGGAGGCGTCGTTGCTTCCCGTTCTTCCCCGGGATGTTCATGTTGAAATACCATTTTTGTCATGCAGATGGTGATTTGTAGAGTGAGCCAGTGGAGTTGTCACCGTCCCGCAAGGCAGGTCCGTGCCGATCCGATGGCGGGCGTTAGTTGAGTGGCCGACAGTGGCGGTAAGTTGAAAACCAGTAGTGTTGAGAGGATGAATAGGACGACTGCTCCCGGTGGGGGGAAAATAGCGGTGCGGTTCCTACACTGAGTGGTAAAAAGCCGGCCACGGGCGCTGTCCGTGGTCCGACTATCCCAGCAAAAAAAAAAAAAAAAAAGTTGCAAGTGCCGCGTTTGGACATAATTGCAACGCTGGTTGAGCCGAGGGGTGCAAATTGAAGCCGGTTTTTAACCGGACCCACGCTGTCGCCACTGGCAACACGTGTAGCACCATCGGCGACACTCAGTAGCTACTAGACGCTGATACAGCGGGACAAATTGTCGCCGTTCTGTAGCCAGTTGTCACCAGGGAAAGTAGCTGTATGACGCTGACGCAGCGGGACAAATTGTCGCCGTTCTGTAGCCAGTTGTCACCAGGGAAAGTAGCTGTATGACGCTGACGCAGCGGGACAAATTGTCGTCGTTCTGTAGCCAGTTGTCGCCAGGGAAAGTAGCTGTATGACCCTGACGCAGCGGGACACATCGTCGCCGTTTTGTAGCCAGTTGTCACAAGGGTAAGTAACTGTTATGACGCTGACGCAGCGGGACACATTGTCGCCGTTCTGTTGCCAGTTGTCACTTCGAGGGTGTCACATGTCGCCGGTGAGCGTGGCTGCTATGACACTGGCGCGGCGGGACCAATTAAAAAAAAAAAAAAAAGAAAGCCGTCGCCAGGTGTTGCTGCGCAGTCGTCATGTGTCGCCGACGGTATGGTGAGTGTCTCCATGGGCATTTGCCCATAGGCCTATGTGTTTATGGTATGTTAGGCTATGTTTACATTAATCGTTATTGCCTCTACATTTCTTTGGTCCTGGAATGGCAGCTGCGTTGGCTCCTGCGGTGTGCATCAAGACATGGTCTCACTGGAGTTTGGCAACTTGGACGGTTAGTACTATGGGTTTGAAGTAGGGTTCTCCCCCCTCCTTTTGCCTTCGACTGTCTTCTCTTCCTTGGGTCCTTAGGCTGAGTGGGGGGGTGATTCTGATGGCCTTTGGGGTCTGGCCGCTATATGCGGTCGCACGGGGCCACTATGCCCAATTTTTTTTGGCGTATCGCAAACAAGTTTTATTGTGTATGCATTGTTGTCTCATAAGGTCAAACCAAAACATGTGAATGGAGCTGTAGCTTGTTCATCTGGTTCGAGTAAGGGTTCCCTTGGCTTAAGTATGAATCAGAAGGGGGACTTTACAGTACATGTTGAAGTTAAATCCAATTAAGTCGGTTTCTGTGGAAACCTGGCACTCGAGGCTCGGTCATCAGCGTAAATTGGGCCTGTTAAATTTACATAACTCCAAGGTGGTACATGGATACTAGGAGTGAAGCCTAACTCTCCTCAGTGCGAGGTCTGCAAGGTAACCAAATCGACTAGGGCCAGTTTTAAGGGTATTGGTGCTTTTCAGAGTAGGAAGCCCCTCGAGTTCCTTCACATGGATGTTTGGGGACCAAATCGCACGGTATCCTTGGGTAATTGTCTATATGTCCTTACTTTACTTGATGATTATTCTCGTTATGCATGGGTGTTTCCCATCGCTAAGGAAAGCGATGCGTTTCAAACATTTGTTGACTTTCGTGCCAGAAGTGACAGACAATTTAGCCTCAACTTTGTAAATGTTCGCACGGACCGAGGTATGGAATTTTGTGATTATGTAGGTTGGGTATCAGATACCAGCGAACCAATGCCAACTCACCAGCTATGGCTGGAATCGCTAGGCGATTTAACCGCACGTTCTTAGAAGGGGTACGTGCAATACTTCACGAGACTTCTCTGCCACGCAACCTTGGGCAGAATTTGTATGTACGTTCACCTACCTGAAGCATAGGTACCCTCACTCATACTTAGGCTTTGGGGTCCCTTGTACATTATTGTTTGATCGAGGTGTATCAGTCAGACATTACGAAGGCCTGGTGCAATGTGTTATGTGCACTTCCATAAGCCGGGAAGGGATACCCGTGACGTTAAAGCTGGGAGGGGGTATTCATTGGCTATGCGGTAGACACAGTAGGATATAGAGTGGAATCCCCAAACTTACTTGGTCGTTGACACTAAACATAACAGTTGATGAGGTTAAGTTATGGGGAAGGGAGAAGAGGTCCTTGCAGTATAGGCCTCAGGGTGTGCCCAACCCAGTCTAAGTGCAACTTCATTTAACTATGGAAAGGGACTTAGTTCGGGTACAGAGTCGGAATCGGATGGTAATTCTAGGGTAGAAGCCGAAGATACGACTGAGGGCCCACTAACCATTGAAGAAATTCCTCCACGACCATTCATTCGTAGTAATAGTGTAGGCTCCTCCCCCAAATTGGCTCCTTTAGATTATCAGTATTGGTGAAGAGAAGTAGTAGTCCGTCAGACGGGGCAAAGGGTAGGTAGGTTGGATGTGTACTATCACACCCCAGATGGCATTATGTTCCGCAGTGTTAATGTAACTATAGATATGGAAGTGGGGATGTAAATGGATATACAAGGTAGAAGATACCGACGGAAGCGTTAGACGTTTCCGCTCCCGACTAGTAGCTCGGGGGTTTTGTCATGCAAGCGGTGTGGATTTTGATGGGGTATTCAGCCCAGTTGTGAATTTCGTTTTAGGTTAGATTCTTTTATGTATTGTTGGTATCCATTCTGAAGTGGACAAATGTTGATTTGGATATCCAGTGTGTGGTACGTTGGATTGCAAAACCTTCATGAAAGTCCCCGAAGGATTCAAACCTGAGGTTCACCATGGTACGGTGTGGCTATTGCAAACAGCTGTATATGGTCTTCACCAAAGTGGGTGACTGTGATGGGAGGAACTTGAAAAGCCATTAGTGATGATGGGATTTTCTAAGTTCTTGGGACTTACCTGTGTTTGTCATTTTGGTTTAGATGCAGTTTTATGTGGATGTTTTGCTTTTGTTAGCCAGAAACGCAACTCTTAGAGCAAATGTAGTAACGTTGCTTGAATCCAAATTCGAACTCACGTCTTTCGAAGTAAAAAAAAAAAAAAAAAAAAAAAAACCAAACCTATTAGGTGTTGCCTTCCTAAGAATTGATGGCATGACAGTAATTCATCAAATCTTACTTTTCGCAACTCACGAAGAGGTATGACGTCGATGAAACGTGTACGGTGCGTGTACCAGTACGTGTGCCAGTTCATGTCTGCAGGTACTGGTGTTCAAACGAGGCGTGACGAAGATGAGACAAGTGTACATTTCCCATACTGGTCACTAGTAGGAAGTTTGTTGTATGTAGCTTCTAGACCAAGGCCTGATATTCTTTTGGGTGTTATAATATTGTCCCAATGTACCAATGCCTTTACGTCCATTCATATTCGCTTATTGTTGACCATACTGCGATACTTATGTACTGTCAGTACGAAACATTATGCTATTGATCTTTCCAGTGTCACAGGATCTGAATCGTATGCATGTGTAGCTGCAACTTGGGCAGCCGATAGAGTCGACCGGCGTGGTTTCGGTGGGCACATTGTCTTGTTGGGTAGCGTGCCTGTTTTGTGGGGCTGTGGAAGCAGAGTATGGTGTGCCTCAGTACAATGGAGGCGGAATTCGTTGCAATGATTCCGGCTGTAGGAGTATTGGCCTGGCTACACAGTGCATGTCACATTCGGTATTGGCACCTATGGCTACAACACCTTCATTGTACTGTGGCTCCCATTCTGCCATCCGCTTTGCTAGGAATGAGGTGA
Source organism: Lithobius niger (assembly GCA_023313725.1). NCBI lineage: Eukaryota > Metazoa > Arthropoda > Chilopoda > Lithobiomorpha > Lithobiidae > Lithobius > Lithobius niger. Next base: position 4,920 of record JAHWFP010008429.1, on the reverse strand, counting down.
GAAACTTGAGGTCAAAGCACATTGCCATTAAATGTATGTTTTTGGGGGATTGGCTACGAAAGCTATATTTCTGTTTATATAACGTGCCGTCTGCACTAAATGGTCCAGACATGTTGTCGGAATGGCTGAACCCAGGGCAGGCTATGTTCGGCGGTGTTCTATAATTGTGACTCATAAGTAATGTTATACCTTCTGTAGCATTGTGTTTGCATGAGACGGATGGGAGAGTGTGTGGGTTGTCGTAGCCTAACTATGAATGGTTCTTCCCAGCAGAGGGTTTACAGTGTTCTTGTCGTTGTTTAATATGTCAAGGTAGTGTTAAAAGCCTGAAACTGAAATGTACTTTCCCCAATTCAGGAAAGAGTGTTTGGAAGCCTGGTCGGTGGTTATGCATTGTGCATGCCTGGAGAATTGTATCTGGCTGATCAAGCGCTTTAGCGTAGTGGGGAGATGCCTTCCGGTTTCGGATGGAGCGAACGCTCACTCGCGTTCTGGTGTTGATGCGGGCAGCAAGGGATGCAAGCTGCAGTCTTGTTGTTTACGCCGTGTTTGTTTTAAGCCATGTGGTCAAGTGTTGTACCTTTCGAAATGTCGCTATTAAATGTACAATTGTACTTCAGTATTTCTTCTGGACCTGCTTTGAAACAATACGGTAATTGTAGGTTTAGGATTTCGCTGGAGTAACGCGGACATTTCTTACACTCTTGGTGCGGGACGCCGCTGGACGTAGCAGTAGCAGCGTGCTCCCTGCGCCACCCGCCCCTGTTTGTGCGTACTTCCTTGGGGGTCCCGAGTGGCCTGGGGCGGGCGGATCTGTGGTGCAAGCCATGTTGTGGCTGGCCAGGCTTTCTGGGGGTGAAGCCCGAGTCGTTGTGCCTTGTTTCAGTGTGTTATTCTGGCTGTGCTCCATTACGGCAATTCTAGTGGAGCGGGCCAGTTTTCTGGGCTTGTGTGCCTTGTTCCTGAGCTAGGTTCTCAAGGATGAGGTGGAGGTACTGCCAGGCGTTGGGCTAACTCACCCGGCTGTTGGTTGGGGACCATGGGCCTCTCTATGGGGGCATGGCGTCGCTGGATACCTGGT
>JAHWFP010008428.1:45468-56868 GCA_023313725.1 Lithobius niger | reverse complement strand
TTTTTTGGAGAAATATTTTTTGTGTGAAAAATATAACGTGTTTATATGGAATCATTATCAGACGTTGGAATATTTCTTTATGCCTGCAATGTATATTTTTTTCTGCATTGTATTAGACGATATATGATTGAATCCTCACGTCAGCAAAACTAAAATAGTTAATATCTCCATTCCTGTTAAATATTTTTTTACCAAACTTGGGCAGGTAGTAGATGTATAGAAGGTATATTTATGCCAAAAATGCTGCAATTGTGCAAGAGTAAAAGTAGGGAGCCACACGTAAATTTGACTACTGTTCACTTGTTCTTGTTGTTCTACTTCTTGTTCTGCCACCATTTCGGAAAAAACTACTACACCTATCTAAACTCAGAAACATGATCTAAGCTAGAAATTTCGTTTTCCTTCATCCTCAACGAGACCATTGTTTCAGTTGGTCCAGCCATTCCGGAGTTATGACCCTGAAAGATCAGTTTTACTGTTTTACATTATTTCTAACATTGTAATTAGGGGAAAATGCCAATCAGCAAATGCCAGCCGCAGGGCATAGACTGAAGAATAAAGAAGTGCTGATGAGCAAACAATTGTTCACCCACACTTTGAGGAAACGAAAAAAGGTGTACATGGATTACGAACAAAAATGTCAACTGTGCCATAAAAAAAGGTTATATGACTGAAGTTTCATTTTACTTGCTAAAATGTACACGGATAAAAAATTAGAATTTTTAATTTAAATGATCAAATATATATTGAACAATGAAATTAGACACTCCAGAAGGGGCAAGCAAAAGTCTAAATCGATTAATCATGCATGGTTATGGGTAATCCTTACAAAGTTGTTAAATTCAGTAAACGAATAATAATAACTGCAAAATAAATGCAATACTATGCCTGCTATTGCAACTGAAAAAAAAATGTGTTGAACACATAATGAAGTCAGTCAATCACGTAAACCGCAAATCTCTTTTTATGGAATCTGGGTACGCCAAGAAAATATGATCGATATTGTTCACACTCTCAGGAAAAACGTACCATTATGCGTGACAAAATTTATCTTTAAAGTATTAAATTGACATTAAAACTATTACTCCGTTTAGTTATTAATGTACATAGAGCTATAGTTTTAAAATTGATTTTGTTTTAAAGTTGATTTTGCGGTTTTTGTTTTAGAGAAATGCATTCAAGAAACGTTTAATTTAGGAATAAAACAGCCATGAAAAGACAGGCCTAGGGGGAAAAACCTGGATAAAGCAATCCATAGAAAAAAAACCGACGAGAAAGATTTCCGAGGAACAAAAGCCGAGGAAAAAAGGAATGGACAAACAGCCGATGGAAAAAAACTGCAGTGAAAGAAAACGTAGAAAAAATCGTAGAAAATCGTAGAAAAATAGTTGAAGGAAAACTATCTGAGGAAAAAACTGAGGAAAGAAAAAGCAGAAGGAAAAATCCGTTTCCTAGTGAAATTTCTTAACTACCCTAGGTTTGTTTAATATTTCTGTAATGCGTGATGCAGTGGCAACCCAGAGTACTGCACTGTGACTGTGGTTGGCGCTAATGACCTAGTTATCGACAACCTATTAAGCCTCAATCCTCCCTCCCAACCCAATCTATAAAAACAAAAAAACACAAAAAAACAGTAAACAGTTTCCTTCAGTTTTTTACGTGGCCTTTTTTTTCGCAGCATCTTTTTTCCTTTGACTTTTTCAGTCGCTTTTTTCTGTAGCTTTTTCCTGTGGCTTTTTTCATGCTTTTATTCCGTGGCATTTTTCCATGACATTATTTTCAGCTCACCAAATTGTTAAGTGGGTAGAAGTTTTAGTGCAGGTTCAATGAGCAAATATACGCATTTATAACCAATTCGTCAACATTTTATTACAGTTAGTAAATTAGTGATGTTAGTGATGTTTAAAAAATATAAGGATAGAAAGATCTTGATAAAAATAACTTTATTTTACGTTTATTTTGTATTTCCTATAACGGAACTTTTCAAATGGTTAGCTGGAAACTATACAAATGGTTTTCTGATTAAAACATACCAAACACGTATAATTTTCTGAAGTTTTGTTTTTCTATACTGCCCACCTTTCTTGCCCCCCCCCTCACCCTCCCAATGAAAACTTTAAAATATTCACTATAAAGCATAAAATATTCATTGATAGAGTATTCATTAAATCTGATAACAATTGTGTTTCTTTCAAATGATGCGAAATGTGCTGAATTGTTAATGTTGAATTCATACTGAGTGTTGCAAACATAGGGCTTCAGGGCTGTGTCAGACAGATCATCGGGTGCGGTTAGTTCTCGTTAAAACCGTTTGACCCTTTGTTTAATGTTAACTCGCTGTCACACCTTTGGTAAGCGGAAAGCGAGGGCGCTGATTTACCTCCCATACTAGAAAGGGGGAAAACAATGATAATAACGTGATTAAATTAGTCCTAAAATATATGTAGTTGCCGCACGTACAAATATTTTTGTGTCCGGTTTCAAGACTGGCAAACTTTGTTATTATATTTTCTTATGTACATTTATACTTGGGTGTGTTGTTGAAAGCCACTCGTGTAGGGTTAGTAAATTTGTTAGTACCGGTATTTAATTGTTGAAATGTGCGTGTTGATGAAAATCCTTTTTACTGAGTAGTAAACGTAGTTGACTGCGATATAAATTATAGTAGGCTAGTAAATTTTTAAATTGAAAGCTTCTAACATAATTTATTAGGCTAGTGAACTTGTAAATTGTTTTTAAATGCCATATAAATTTATGGTGTGCTAGTACAACAGAATTCGGGTGGGGAACCGAACTAATATAAAATTAATTTTGAATTTAATAGTACGAGTTAAAGAGGAAGTTGACTGCCTGTGGTTAATTGTTTAACTTTAAATTTAAATGGTTTGATCCATTATTGTTAAGAAGGGACTTATCCTGTTAGAATTATTCTTTTTTCTCCATCGTTGATTACAAAATCTAGAGCGAGTCGATAATTGGTTAGAAACTTGGGAGAAGTATACTCAGCGGTTATCCTATTTTTTTTAAGGCAAAAAAGATCACGGATGATGACCGCGTCAATATTTTGATGGTGAGTGTTGGCCGTGAAATGTTTGAACATATTTTAAACATTTTGGCCCGAAATCGCCTAGCAAAACAAGTTATAACGACTTAGCCAAGGTCGTATTAATTGACCTTTTAAGCCCTGCCCAAGTGTTATTTCAGAGCATTTACGATTTTTTAGATGAAACTATCAAGCTGGGGAGTCGGTCGGTGATTACATTTCAGCACTCAAAATCATGATTAAGTTTTGCGATTTCGATTTAGTCAAAGCTGTAAACAAAGAAATGATTCATGACTGCTTAATTGGTGAAATACATTCAGCATTAATACAGTGCGAGTTGCTTAAGAAACCTTAGCACTTAAAAAATGTGCTGAATTAGCTTTATCTCTCGAGGCTTTATCTTTCATCCGTAGACCAAATTTAAATTTGGGGGTTGTTTGGTAGCAACGAATTATGTTAAACGCAAATTTATTCCTAGCATTAAAACAAAACAAAACACGAGCATCCAGTGTTTTTGTTGTGGAAATCCAGATATATCCGCGCAAGGTGCAAGTATAAAGAGTATTCTTTTGGGCGTTGTGATGACAAGGAACATTTAAAAGCCGTTTGTAAACAAAAACCTAGTGATGAACGTAGAGGGGTTTCCATGCCCTAGAAACCCTTACTCAAGATAAAATTTTTTTAAGGAAAGCAAAAGTTAAATACGGGTACAAAAAGCTTAACAATTTGCAGCGCAATAACGAATCATCTATGGCTCTGAAAGTGAAACTGAGCCTGAAATTGAGAGTGGCAGCGATTACTTTCCAACAACACACTAAGCATAAATTTTGCTAGCACAGCACTAAGTACACTAAGGCTGCTAAACTAAATGGTAGATTCATTTCATTATTAATGGCAATTGTCACTACAATTAGACAGTGATTGTGACGGAACCATTATTCCCGTCGCATGGTACAACATTTTTTTTTTCAAATTGTAAACTTCATCAGTGTGGTTTCGCCATGAAACAGCTTAATGGCGAATCAGACAGTCTGCTTTGTATTATTAATGTCAAAGTTCAAATTGGAAATTTAACTCAAAATGTTGACGTAATAGTACAAGGTAACGACAGACCTCCATTGCTTGCCAAAGATTGGATCTGTAAATTCAGGATTAAAATGGATGAATTTTGGAATAAAAAAATTATAGCGTTCAAACTTGTACAATTTAGAAAATAGTAAAACCAAAAGTTAACTGTAAAGAAATCGAATCAAAATATCCTGAACTTTTTCAACCTGGGTTGGTAAAGTTCAGTGGGTACAAAGCTAAAATCCAGTTAAAGGCTAATGCTAAACCTATTTACAGAAAAGTAAGGCCAGTACCGTTAGCATTGAAGGAAAAGGATAATGAAGAAATAAAGCGGCTCGTATCACTGGAAATATTGGAACCAGTCATAACAATCACCTGGGCAACAACTAACATGATCGTTCATAAACCAAATGGGCAGGTGCGAGTAATAGACGACTATGGCACTATGGTGAATCCTCTACTCAAAATCGATCATTACCTTGTGCCAACTGCTGCCGAATTATTTAGCGATTTAGTGTTTAGCCTGTTCGATATCAAGGACGCTTTCCTACAAATTGAGTTAGACAAAGATTCGGCAGACCCTTTGACAATAACACACCACTTGGTCTTTTCAAGTGGCTAACAGTCCCCTCAGTTTGGCTAGCTGCCCCGGAATTTTCCAGCACTTAATAACCGGCCGTACGGCAAAAATTCTGAGGTGCCAATCATTTTATGACGATATATTAGTCAGGGGCTAAGGTCATGAACATGATGAATCTTTGCACAAGCTATTGCTAGCTTTACAAAACTCTGGATTGCACCTTGGGATTGACAAATTCAAACTGTCGCAGCCTAAACTTAAATATGTGGGCCATATCACATATAAGGATGGCATGCACATATTACCGGAAGTGACTGATGCAATTGTTAAAGTGCCACACCCCACTAATATTCAAGATTCACAGAGTTTTGTGGGTTTTATAAACCAATATTCTAAATACCTACCAAACCAAGCACAAGTTTTGGCCCATATTACTAGGCTGTTAAGCCCCAAAGTCAAATGGGTATGGGGAAGAATGCTCAGAAATCAGTTGAAGCTGTTAAAAAGTTATTTGTGCAGTCTAAGGTTTTGTTTCGTTATAACCCTAAGCCTAAACTAACACTGAATTGTGATGCATCACCGTACGAGGTAGGCTGTTGTTTGATGCATGTGATGACAAACGGTACTGATCGCCCCATAGCTTTTGCTCCCAGGAAACTAACTCCAGCGGAGCAAGGCTAGTCTCATTTCGACAGAGAGGCCCTAAGCGTTTACTGGGGAGTAAAGAGATTCCACGAGTATCTCTAAGCTCAACATTTTATTCTCCAGTCAGACCAGGAAGCGCTGCTATGGATTTTTGGCGAAAGGCAAGAAATACCACAGATGGCTGCTGCTCGTGTTTAGCGCTGGGCGCTCATGTTAAATGCCCACATTACACATTTCAACATATAGCGGGGAAGGAGAAGCTTACAGCTGATACTCTAAGCTGCCTGCCCTCACCCAGTGCACATAAATTTAGAGACGAAACTGAACACTACCGAGTTTTGGCATCACAATGCATTGAAACATTGCCATACTTTTTATTGAAACATTACCATACTTTTTATCTTTCAATGAAATTTCCATTGATTGTGATGTATTATTTTGGGGATTGAGTGTAATAGTCCCTGCTCAGTTTCAGAGGCAAGTACTTAATGATTTGCACAGTGGACACTGTGAGATTAAGAAAATCAAAGCTTTGGTTAGATCTAAATGTTGTTCCCCAGGTATACATGACCAACTGGATAAAAAAGTGAAATCATGTGACGTGTGTCAGCAAAATAAAGACATGAAACCAGCTGGGCCCAAACATAACTGCGCAAACCCCCTTAAGCTGACTGAACACATGCACGCAGATTTTTGTGGGTCACTGGATGGACATATGTTCCTAATTATTGTTTATGCCCACTCGAAGTTTGCCTTTGTAAAAATAATGAAGACCATAACTTCCAAAAAAGTTTTTCAAAAGTTTGAGGACTTTATGACTGAATTTGGCTTAATTTCTAGTTTAGTTACAGTTAATGGACCTCAGCGTATGATTCACGAGTTCAAGAATTTTTTGAAAGATAATGGCGTCCGTCACCTTACGGGTCCTCCATTTGCCCCATTCAGTAACGGAAAAGTAGACATTTTGTCCAAAACTTTGAGAAAGCCTATAAGGCTAAGCGGGCTGAGGGCAGTTCTATGAGACAAGTAGTAAATAATTATTTAATATGTGCTTGAATCAGCCCAAACTCTACAACACTGCAAACACCAAGTAAACTTTTCTTGAGCTGAGAAATTAAATCTAAACTAGACTTACTTTTTCCATCACCAGTTAGAATAGTGCATGAAAAACAGTACGACCAGATAAACCATACGTTGCATAAGTCTCCTTTCAAATTAAATTGAATTCCTTAGTCTGGCCACAAAGTTACTCCAGTACTGTAGGTCGAAAGTGGGTGCCAGAAAAAACTGTGAAAGAGCTCGGACACTCACAGTTTGAAGTAAAAACCGAGCAAGGTTTGACAATGAGGCATCATGCTAAGCAATTATGGGCTCACGAAGTTGACGAATAGCCTGATAGCAATCAACCAATAAAACACACTAATCGAAGATCAGGTGGTTTCTTCCCCAAGCCGGCCAATCACGTTGCAACCGATTTGGGTGCTGCACCTAGCAAGCAGAGTCGATCACCCAATCAGAAGACGAAACCTGAAAAGGGTAGTCAAGACAGGTCGGCGACGGGAAATACGTTGCTAATGCCGTCAACTAGCTCTAGTGTTAGCGCTTCCACTCCACACATCAATGGAACTAATGAACTCTCCAACCAGATGCTACTGAACCGGTTCTGGGAGTCACTAGCAAAGAAAAATAAATGTAAGCACGTTACCAGCCGCACTGTTTTGGTTCAGGCTCAAATCTCTGTAGGCCGACCAAAGTGGTTGCCAAACAAACCAGTAAAATTAGATCTCCAGAGAACTATTAATAAACTGAATAATCAATCTTGTTAATTTTTTATTTTACAGTAACAGCAATAAAGTTTGTGTGTGAAACTGCCCTAACTAAAACAAAATTAACTTAACGGTAACATAACTGACAGGGATAAGTAAGTGACTGTAATGTTTTGTATCCCCAAGTTGATCGTGTGCCTATATATAGGGCACAATTTTAAACTATTCCAAAGGCCAGAAACATGTTGCAAGTTGAGTGTGTTTTAAATTGTATCGGGGGCCGATAACATGTTTTCGTCCAACGTTTTGTGTATTTGGGATCGACCGTATTTTTTATCATGAGTATGAAATTACTTGTTTTATGTTTACGTGTTTCATATTCACAACTTCTCATGCTGGGAAGCTAAAGGCCAGCATCATATTGGAAACCTTGGAGATGACTAAAAGAAAGCGACATCTTAAGTTAATTGCAGTAAGCTAAAGTCATCGGCCAGATGTCAGCTGACAATTCAAAGATGACATCAGCACAAGATGCCATCTACAAGGAACACCAGGGGGAGAATCATTGAGGAGCAACTCCTCACTGGTAATTTAGGAGGGGGGGGGGAAATATCAATGTATTTATTATCTAACGACGACACACCACCAGTCACCACAACCCGCCAACGGTCAACACAACTCGTAAATCTAGAAAACTACAGTTAAAAAAATGTTTTAGTTTACAATTTTACAGTTGAATATTGATTGAAAACGAAACAGTAGCTGCCCGGCTGTTATGACGAGATAGAAATAAAGTATGTGAAAATAACATGGCCAAAAGTGTTTGTGTGTGTGGGGGGGGGGGGGGACAACACCCCAATCACTATCAAAGTTGGAAACATAGGAGTAACATTTTTAAACTGGAGGGGGGACATTTGATATTAGAGAGAGGAGGGGGTAAATCGGTAAGAAGAACCCTTCCTTACCCACAATAATGACAACGAATTGCTTCACATCTTTGTTTATTCCTCACTGCTGACATGGCATTACAGAGCAATTACCACAATAACTCGTCGTCCGGAAGTGCTGTAAAAAGTGCGCAAGTGCATGCGCCAACAGCAAGGTAGCCAAGGCCCATCGAGAACCATAACATGCTTCCCCCTCAACCGAAGCAGATCTCTGAGCTGCTTGGGTTGTCAATAGCAATAGTGGTACTTATTAAGCATATCTTGTACCTGACCACACACACTCCAGTACTCCAAACAGTTAATCTACGCCTACCTTCCCTAGATACACTGATAGCTTTACTCACGCAGCCGTCCCGAGCCTCCCTCTGGGCTGGATCTACAGGGTAGGTCCAGAAACAAATCGAGGTATGCTGTCCATCAACTGGTACACAGCGACGTGTCCACCACACCTGGACCGTGGCAGCGGAGAGGGGTTTCAGCACAGCTCCAGAAAGACCCTATAACATACAATCAAACTAGCATTAGTAAACTGACATGATGATCACTTGTTAAATCTGAAATCTCTCATCCCAACCCCCCAAAACACAAACTTTTGTTATGCAGTCATGACAAACTTGCCGAAACAGTAACACAACCGAGCGTCCGAATGGGTTTACGGGCAACCAAAAGCCAAAACAATGGGTCCTAGGACTCCTTGGTGTTTACAGGGAAACTGTCACCACGAGCTGAGGCTTATGTCATAACGAGGGACATAACGCGCCCCTAGGCTGGGACATAACGCGGGACATAATGCGCCCTGATCACCATAGGCCTTAAGACAGGCTGGCGCAGTGGCGCAGCTAGCTTGGTGTGTGCCTCCCTGCGAAAGTTTGGTTTGCCCCCCCCCCCCTCCCCGACCAGAAAATAAAAATTTAAAAAGAAATTTCATCACCAAACTAACACAACAACACAGCGAGCGTTGCTCAATTCTGAAAATAAGGTAGTTTTCCAGTCGCACAGTCCAGGACTGGGCCAACGTCAGCGAATCTTGGGGTGGGGGAAGCTGGGGGGGGGGCATCATCAACAGAAAAAATGTGGGCCTTGTTTCAGGTAGTTACACTTTTAATTTGTAGTTTATAATCTTGATTCGTTTTTGGAGTAGTATTTGCAGCGCTAAAGATGCATTTTTTTGAATTTCATTTAGAGAATTGGTACCCCTGTAAATCATTTTGTACCTCCCCCCTCTCCCCCCCCCCCGTACCTATTTAGCTTGCAAATTTCTTTAATTCTGTTGGCCTGCCAGCCTAGAGAGACTGTGACGATATGTCTACGACGGCGGAAACTTTCAGTTTTAATCGAATAAAAAAAAATTAATTAAAAAAATCAGCAAGACGCGATGGCGCCCAACAATGCTCTGCGCCCTCCCGCCGCTGCGGGGGCTGCAGGGACTCATGCCACGCCACTGGGCTGGCGCATAGATCTGCCCCTGCTCTACTTCACCTACTGGCAGAGTGCACTGAGGATGAGGTGGTTTTAGCAACGGACCATACACCAAGCTCATGCCTAGGCGCCGACATCCAACCTACCATGCGGATATGTACACTGCCAGGGCACCAACATAATACCCAAACAATCTCCACCGAAAATTATATAAAGGAACAGATAAAACCAGACACCCTTTCTGACTCTCAATCATGTTTCATTACCAACCACCCCAAAACAAGCCCCAAAATTTAAAATCGCATTCCTACATGTGCTCCACATATTGAATTGCATTTCAATACTCATAAATACTACATCGGTGAAACGAAGGAGTATGACCACCGAGCAAGTAACCCACAAACCTCCGTACACATCAAGCAACTTGACACGCGAGGTAGTTCGAGGACTAATCCAAAGTAGCAATGGGCAATAAGTATGGCCAGAACCAAATCACATGCTAATAGGTCCCACAAGCACCCGATCTAGCACCCAAACCAGCAGAGAGGACAGTACCTCACACAGAACGCTTGCCATGCATGGCGAACAAATGGGGTGCCAATGCAAGAGAAACGAATGGTACTAGAAGCCTGACATCAACATCCAGAACTACTCCTTACACTGAGGGTTGACTCCCCCCACACAAGGATATGTTAAAATCACACTAACTTACACAATAGTCGCACATATGGCAACTTTTCCACAGTTGCCAGGTCAGTTTTTTTTTAATTCATAAGTCAAAACAGGAGATCTTTACCTTCAAGTGGAGTATCAGAGCACCAATACGAGTAGGCTACAGAAAACTAGTAGGCTACTGAAAAGTAGTCGGTTTCTGAAAACTAGTAGGCTACTACACCCAGTAGGCAATCACAATCCCACATAGCGTACAAGACCTGGAAGTGTGTATCTCCATTACACATGCTGCCGCTGATTTTGAAATATGTAACAAACCGCCCATGGGATTGTAATGCCCCACATAACATAACTCAAATACGTAAACGGATGATGCAAAAAATTTGTTGTGTATGCAACATTACAAGAAAATATCATAGTTTCATTCAGTAAAACATTGGAAGGGCTACAGTGCTCACCGGTATGATATCTCCAGCCGGGGATGCAAACCGGCAATTAAATTCAATTAAAGGGTCACCTGCATGCACAACGTGAAATCAAACGAGATCAGATCTCGGAACAAAAGGTTATAGGACAACTAACTCTTGAGGCCAACCCTTCCACTCATCATTTCAAGGACATGAGAGCTTAACGACTCCTAATAGCCAGGCAGGCACATTATGTTTCGACGTTTACTTTAACAACGCATGGCCATTTTACTTTGGGAACAAACACAGAGAATAAGCCCACCAGTTAACGTCATCAATTCCCACGACTAGCCTATTCATCAAATTAAAAAAACGAGCAGAATCTGAGGAGTCTGCATTGCTAAATCATCGGTTTATCAAAAGCGGCAACGAGTTCATGACCCAAAGACACGTCAAAAAACTTAGGCAATTAGATTAATAATTGGACGGCACCATTACACTGGCTGGATAATACACGTGAAATTCAGGATATTACGAACGAATAAAGTAATTAGCATTTAGAAACTTGCATCATGATCATGCAACACGCTGAAAATTGCGATTCAGGCTAAGACTAAATTTGGCAAACCAACAACAAAACAGGCAGGAAAACTTTTTGTCACCCTTCAACCCAACAGCCAAAATCAACTTCTGCCGAAGCCACAGCTGCAAGACAAGGTGCTGAAACAGAGTGTGATGTCCTAGGCGGGGACACACCTTAGCCCAGCGTGGGCACCAATGGTAATAAACACACGGACTACCAGAGTGTAGGCTACAGCTGATAAGACAGCGAACTTCCTGTTTACTTCTCTTT